>BOPN01003329.1:29806-32306 GCA_017312705.2 Penaeus japonicus | reverse complement strand
ATTCCTCTCCTTCCTTTCACTTTGTCGCTTCCCTCCTTCGATCTCCCTGGGGATTCCTTTTTTCATCGTCCAATCTTCGACAACAGGGAAGTCTTGGACACCGACTCTCTTTCTCTTTCTCGTGAAGAAAATTTGTGAATGCAACTCTCTGGAATTTTAGTTCGTATTATTTATTTACTCTTGTTTTCTTTCTATCGTTTGTCTGTCTGTTTGGCCATTGGTCTGTCTGTTTGTTTGTTTATTGGCTTTATGTATCTATTTATGATTGGTTATCTATGTTCCTTTATTATAAATAATTCATATAACTCTCTAGTAGTCGCGTTGCTTATCTGTTTCTTTTTATTTATGAAAGTATGAAAGTGTGTGTGTACGTGTGTGTGTGTGTGTGTGTGTGTGTGTGTGTGTGTGTGTGTGTGTGTGTGTGTGTGTGTGTGTGTGTGTGTGTGTGTGTGTGTGTGTGTGTGTGTGTGTGTGTGTGTGTGTGTGTATGCGTGTGTGTGTGTGTGTGTGTGTGTGTGCGTATCAGTATCTGAATAGCTCTCACTCCGCCAGTATGACTTGCTCTTCCCTCTTTACCAGCAGCAAACCGTCCCCTCTCCCTCTTCTATCATTCTCTTCTTCCCCCTCGCTTTATCATGTCTTTATTATCTCCTCATGTCCCCATTCTTCGATCCGGGACCATTTTTATATCATTTTCTCTTCCTGTCCTCACATGTTTTAACTCTGTTCTCCTGTCTACCCCTGTTCTCTGCTTTCACCATTCTCCTTATCTCCCCTTTGTTCTCCCTTTTGTCTCTCTCTTTCTCTCCTTCTGTCCATCCCTCTTTGTCTTCTCTCCCCAATGCATCTCCTGCGCTTGTCCTATCCTTATGGAGATAAACTGTGGTGATTTATCTTCTTCAAAATAATTTTCAATTGCACAACAATCAAATGGTCATTGTCATCACTGTACAGATGACGATTATACTCATTTGCATTCTCGTCCTTTATTTGTTTTATGAAATCGTATTTTTCCTCTTTAAACGGGACTGTTGGCATCCCTGTGGTTTTCATTTATCCTTTTTCGAAATTCTGGTCCGCAATCTGTGATCCTCTCTCTATTCCAGGGCTTCTGTCTCTGCTCGCGTCTGCCTTTTTGAGCTTGTCTAACTGCCTGCTCGTTTGGCAGTCTCCCAGTGTGCCTCCAAATAACGAAACATAGAGTTACATGCATGTGTGCACACGCATACAGACACGCACACACACGCACACATAAGAACACACAGACACAGACACACACATGCACTCACACGCAACACAAACACATACACATACAGACACAGACACAAACACACACACAAACGCTCTTTCTTTTTATCTATATATCTATTCATCTTCACCACACGCAGATGCAAACAAAATAAACACACACACACTGAACACAGGCGCATTAACATAATCGACCTATTTCCTGGTCTGTATCTTTTCACAAAAGAATAATCATCGTCTGCTAGTTTTTTGCTGACATCTATCGAAGAACAGTTACCACAAACATTTTTTTTTTTCCTGCGTGCTTCGTCCCACCCGTTGCATTCTCTATCACGTCTGATGCTACCAGGTGTGCAATCGGCCACGTACGAAAAAAAAAAAAAAAAAAAAAAAAAATCATGGGTGCCCAAAATAAAAAAATACACAAAACGAAAAAGAAGAACAAGAAAACAACCAAACAACAGTTACTCTCTTTACTCAAGACCAATCACCATCGCTCAACACGGCAGTCACCATCTGTCAATCACCCTTCTCCCTCTGCCCCCTCCCCTTCCACCCCCTTCCCTCCCCTCCAACCCTTATGTCATACCGCCTTGTCCCTTCTTTCTTCTCCTCCCCTCCCCCCTTTTCCTTTCCTTTCCTTCCATTCCCTTCCCTCCTCCTCCTTTCCTCTATACCCCTTCCCTCCCCTTCCCTCTACCACTTCTTCCTTCCCTTCCCTCCCCCTTTTTCCTTTCCTTTCCTTCCCTTCCCTTCCCTCCCCCTCCTTTCCTCTATACCCCTTCCCTCCCCTCCCCTCCCTTCTACCCCTTCTTCTTTCCCTTCCCTTCCCTCTCCTCTATCCCTTCTTTCTCCCTTTTCCTCCCCTTTACTCCCCTTNAAAAAAAAAAAAAAAAAAAAAAAAAAAAAAAAAAAAAAAAAAAAAAAAAAAAAAAAAATCATGGGTGTGACATACTTTCCATCTTGGCAGGCAGGTGTTTTCTATCTGACGTGATCGTGGAAAAGATATATGATTTGATTATGTGAACAGCTGGCAAGTATTTACAATTGGAAGAGCCTCCCGTCCTTTCGTTAGTACTTGCAAGATGGTAGTATATGATAAGGATGATGTTGATGGTGGATGATAACAGAGTAATGCTTATACAGCCTAAGCACAACAGGTTTCATAGAGTCTTTCATGAAGCTATTGGTAAGAAACACAGAAAGCATTGCATATACAAGTATATAGTTTGAATTAATCAACTAACTGAAA
>BOPN01003328.1:160000-165477 GCA_017312705.2 Penaeus japonicus | reverse complement strand
AAAAAAAAAAAAAAAATGAACCAGAGGAAGGCAACCTGCGCTTACGGCAGCGAGTGCCACAGCACAAAGCAGCCATCCTGGCACAAGAGTACTTAGCAGCCGCTTCACATGGTCTGGTTAACCTTCCTCTTCTCATTCTGCTTGCACATCCTGCACCACCAGTACTTTAAAACCGGAGGTCGGCGCCTTCCTGCGTGTCATCGCTCTCTGAAATTAGTTCTCAGTAGAGAGACCGCGGATGGCCGCCATTCAAGGCTTGCTTTCCTGCTGGCGCCATCTATGTTTGGGCATTCGAACTAAACCGTTTAATGCGTTGGTTATGGTAATTATAATGACAATATTTATCATTTGTTGCTTAATTTAGTTATTACTCTAGGTATGTTTGTAAAAATCATTAATAAAAACACTTTGGCTAAAATTTACTAGCACGTATCCAACGGATTAATGTACAAAATGAAGAAAATCTGTGAAATTAGATTATTTTTATTTGATGAGGTTTAACCCGCCAGAAATCAAGGGAGAATTATTAGGGAAAAAGTTCATACTTAAATCAAGAAAAAGCAACATGTATCTTATCATAAAATCCAGCATTTCAGGGCATTTTCAGTTGACTAGATTATGTTAAGGGAATCGTCTAGCTTTAAAATTGACCCCATGAATATTAGATTCCGCCTAAATTAATAAGAACCGTTAGGGACCACTTGTCTAACACTTTATAACTTATGTAGGAGCAATAATAAATGCATTAAAATGGTCATACACCTTTTAAAACAATTTTTTTTTACATATATTGAGAGTACGCAAATTTTGTATATTGTGCGTATTAATGTTCCGCAAATTTTGTATATTGTGCGTATTAATGTTACTCAAATTTTGTATATTGTGCGTATTAATGTTACTCAAATTTTGTATATTGTCCATATTAATGTTACGCAAATTTTGTATATTGTGCGTATTAATGTTTTGCAAATTTTTTACATTGTGCATATTAATGTTCCATAAATTTTGTATATTGTGCGTATTAATATTCCGCAAATTTTGTATATTGTGCGTATTAATGTTCCGCAAATTTTGTATATTGTGCGTATTAATGTTCCGCAAATTTTGTATATTGTGCGTATTAATGTTCCGCAAATTTTGTATATTGTGCGTATTAATGTTACGCAAGTTTTGTATATTGTGCGTATTAATGTTACGCAAATTTTGTATATTGTGCGTATTAATGTTACGCAAATTTTGTATATTGTGCGTATTAATGTTACGCAAATTTTGTATATTGTGCGTATTAATGTTACGCAAATTTTGTATATTGTGCGTATTAATGTTACGCAAGTTTTGTATATTGTGCGTATTAATGTTACGCAAGTTTTGTATATTGTGCGTATTAATGTTATGCAAATTTAATGTTCCGCAAATTTTGTATATTGTGCGTATTAATGTTACGCAAGTTTTGTATATTGTGCGTATTAATGTTACGCAAGTTTTGTATATTGTGCGTATTAATGTTACGCAAGTTTTGTATATTGTGTGTATTAATGTTACGCAAATTTTGTATATTGTGCGTATCAATATTCCGCAAATTTTGTATATTGTGCGTATCAATATTCCGCAAATTTTGTATATTGTGCGTATTAATGATACGCAAATTTGGATGATATCCAAATATATATCCAAATATATATCCAAATATATATATCAATATATATATATATATATATATATATATATATATATATATATATATATATATATTGAGGCACTTCTACTCGTCTGGATATCATCCAAATTTGCGTATCATTAATACGCACAATAGAAAAATATAGAAAAATCTTTATTGTTTACTTTGTAACTATATATATATTTATCTAATTGAAACCCAGACTGTACTATTGAAAAGGGAACAAAAAATTGCAAATTTTAACGATTTCTTCTTTTATATCACTGCCCTTTCACGCAGATTCAAAAGCTGGTATAATTATGGTGCGGTTAACCTAAAACATATCAAGTAAACTGTTATATAATTGGCCATAGATTTTTAAAAAATCATTGCCTTTTCTTGAAATTATTAATACAAGGAACAAAGGCATCTTAGAGTGCATTTTTTTATATTGTGCATTAATTAAAGACGTGAAAATGTGAAAATAACATGACATAATCAGAAAAATGTGACATGATTTAATCTGCCTTTACACTTGTGTATTTATTCAAGTGATAGTTAGTATAATAATAAATAAATAAGAATAAATATAATCCAATAACATTGATAGAGCAAATATGATATGTAACATATATGTAATACTTGATATAAAAACTATCTTGTAAGTAACATGCAAAATACTTTGAAATACCGGGAAGGAATGTTTTCACAAGAACACTATCAGCTGATTAGCGTTGATATCATCACACTTCATGAGTATTCACCAATTTCGCAACCAATTCCCTTTTACACTTGATGGCATTCAGGTGATAACAGCAATCTCACCAATAGTAAAAGACCCAACGACCAAACAACATCAAAATAACGTAATTATCGACCCAAAACACGTTGTTGTTTCAATTCTCTTCCTTTTACTGCGATACGGTAAGGCTCCCTGTCGGTAATAAAATGGACAACCTTGTCACATGTTACTGAGGAACACGAGGGACATTCTGATGAGAAAATCGAGATGTTCATCACGAGTGCTTTTTGGAAGAAGAAGAAAATAAAAGAAAATGGTTGAACGAAGAAGAAGAAGCAAGAAAAACAAAAAAAGTTGAACGAAGAAGAAGAAGCAAGAAAAAACAAATGAACATCGGTCAGAAAATGCGTCACAACACGAACCGTTTTCTTGAAATTTTTGCGCATCTCTTCCTTTCTGTTATACAACGTAGAATGTAGAATGCCATTCATATGCTTGTTCCGTTGTGTCTCAGTAATAATCGGATGCTATATATGCAGATCAGCTGGTGCGCATGTCCCGAGACATGTTCGTAACCCTAAACCACATTCCTTTGGGCTGATGGGATCCTTTTTCTCACAATTACTCAAGATATCCGTTTAGGATACGCCAACAACAACAAAAATGTGATTTCTGTCCCCACTGTCCTTGCCAGTTAAGGAATTTTCCGTCCTTAAGTCTGATCATTGAGATTCTTCTAAAATGGTAGCTTGCTAGGAAGTTAGTTAGAGGGCTATGCTTGTGGAATGTAAATCAAAGGAGTGTATTTCATGCTTGCTTGCTTGCTTGCAGACAGGAAGGTATTACGTCTACCGTTTTCCCGGTTAAGAATCATATGAAGTAAAGCCCCCCTCCCCCCCTAAAAAAAAGAAGAAAACATTTGTTATACCACGACATCAAAAACAAAACACTGATCCATATTAAACAGCCACTTTCTATTACAACGTGCTCCACGTGATAAAGCTTGCAATTTGCATATGCTTGTATAACCTACCAAATGAAAAATTACGATAAGATATTAATCTTTTTTGTTGCAAAGAGGAAAACTTGTTATATTCTGATTCTTGAAGATTATTGAGAAAAACAATACAATCAATAAAAAAAAATATTGATCTGGCAATGTCACCCATATTTGTAATCGTTTATGGTTGCCAAGTCATGTTTATGATAAATATTTGCCCCAAATTATGCCGAATAAGTATTGAAAACATTTATATCCCAATTGAAACTCCTTAACTATATTTAGTAAACAATCCAATTCGAATCCAACTTAAAAAGAAATCGTAATACCATTCGTAATTCACGTAGTCGATAGGATAAATAACACGATTAATAACAATTTGGCATCTCAATGTGACCCCCTATATATACGAGTCCATCGCTAGAGGTTCAGCAGTTAAGAACACAATCCAGCTTAGAGAACATTACTAGTGATTTATAACACTCCACGAATATTGAACTGAACGTAGGTCACAGCTGAGTTTAACCTCTGTTTTTTTATCATGGTTTTGGCTTATTTATTTTGATGTGTTATTATGATTGTTATTTGTGGTATATCTTGATTGTTTACTGGTAGCTTAACTCTGGTTATTGGAATATATATATATATGTGTGTGTGTGTGTTTGCTTTAACGTGTTTTTTTTTTTTTGCTTTAACGTATGTGTGTCTGTATGTGTGTGTGTGTGTGTGTGTATGTGGTATTTATCAGAAATACAACATTTCATAGATTTTATTTTCATTCTTACAGACTTTGTCCCAGAAAGTGAACATCTTCCTCCAGTCACCATGAATAAAGTTGTAAGTATACTTTCTAGTATAATATCTCGTTTTCAGTATGTTTTAGGTCACATGAATCAAGTGCTATATCTTAAGTTTTCCAACAAGAAATATTAGGTTAATATTTCCCTTAATCACGGTTGCGGTGAAAATATCATATCTATTCCTTTCGCATTTGATAAAAAAAAAACAAGAATGGAAGATAAGGTAACAGAGATACACGATAGATAAATCAGTAGATATAAATGATATATACAAAATCAAATTCAACTCCTTCCTAACCTAAAAAAAAAAAAAAAAAATAAATAAATAAATAAATAATAATAATCAATATATAAAATGTATGAAAACACACCCACCCATCCAAACACCCACAAACCCACTCAAACACCCAAACCCACACCCACACAAACACCCCCAAATAACCAAAACCTTTCTTTTTCCAACAGCTACTGATCGTCTTGGTCCTGGCAGTGCTGATGGGTCTTGCCTGCGCTTACCCACAGGTGATAATTACACGTCAAAGGAAATTCCCCGGAGAACGGCGCCTGGGGAGTGTCAACTACGGCCAGTACCGCTTCGGAAAGAGAGGATACCAGAGGAAGTCCCATTCTAGTAAGTGTGTTTGGTTTCTTTTTGTTTTTAGTGAGTAATGCTCTTTTTCTCTTTTTTTTTTATCTTTGTCTCTGGTTCTGTCTCTCTCTTTCTCTTTCTATCTCTTTCTCTTGTTTTCGTTCTCTTTTTCTTTCTCTTTTTACCTCTCAGTCTCTCTTTTTTTCTCTTTCTGTCTTTCTTCTTTTCTCTCTCTCGGTCTTTCTCTTCTCTTTTCTCTCTCTCTTCTCATCTCTTCTCTCTCTCTCTCTCTATTCTCTCTCTCTCTCTCTCTCTCTCTCTCATTTGCTTACACATTACACAAATACTCTCATTGTAAGTAAAGTATAATGGTGTATTTATGAACTACAGTATTCCAACCATTGATTTTATCATTATCCTTACAAATGTCCATATGATTACTTAACAGACACTCTTCCAAATTGTATATTAAATACCTTTTTTTTCATCTTTCTAACAGGAAAGAGGAACTGAAAAGGAAAGCACAACAAACAACGCTTTTCTGGGCCATGACACCTTGTCTTCCGAAGCCTCCAGGGGAACATAAAGGGGGGGAGGGGAAGGGGGTCTGGGGGAGGCTTTGGTAAACAGGAAGTAAATAAGTACCGTAGGCTAAGTAGGCGCCTCAGCAATTGTTGAAAGACTGACCA
>BOPN01003328.1:135000-137500 GCA_017312705.2 Penaeus japonicus | reverse complement strand
GCTATAAACAAGCTGCCCGTTGGATGAAGAGAGAGAAGGAGTAGCTATGGTCGAAGGCGGTAAACAGCAATTACGGTTTTTAAAAGTGATTGAACCTCTTTTCGATCCAGTATTTAGAACTGACAAAAAGTGCAGCATAATAGGAAAATTAAATGCCGGGAGAGCAAAAACACAGAAATCATGCATTATCATTCTCTGCAAACACCATGCATTAAAAAATGTTGCAATGTCACGGTGCTGGTCTCAGAGCTGCCACGAATAGCTTAGGATCCCCTCGAAGACATCCCGTTTTCTAATCGGGAGATAATTCGCAATAATATTGGAAGGGGCGGTCCTAGCTTTTGAATTTCCAAACGTCACACACCTTATAAGGGGGAAAGAAAATCTATTGTACGTATTTCTAATCTCGCTTATGTGATTTATGTATGAAATCCCAGATAACTAGTCTAGAGTCTTTTAGTTTTTAATATAAACTTGTTTCGTATATAATGGGTCTTTCTGAGCGCTTTGTGGCTACTGGATAAGATACATTTTTTATTACATTTCTTTACTTTTATTTATTTATATTATATTTACATATATATTTATTCATATCTATTTATATTACCTTTATTACATTAACACATTTCTTATGTAGGATTCAAAGAGGCTTTAAATAATAGGATTTAGCATCACCCTATATTGCTGAACAGGGAATTTAATGAGAATATACCAAGTCATAATCCATAGGGGCTGCCCTATGAATAGTAACCATTTTTTTTTTTTTTTTTTTTTTTTTTTTTTACAGCTTTTGTTTAGCTTCATTAATCTGAAGCAGCAAGGATGATTTATGGCTAAAGTAATCCCTGTAAAACTAACGTCACCGTAATATAGTTTATATTATTTATATGCCTTAATCCGCGTATTAACATGTAGGGAGATGTTTGTGTAATGTTAAATTAGTATTGTTAATGTTTATGACCAGAATGATGGACCCAGAGTACACCTATGTATTTGTGTGAGTGTGTGCGCGTATGTGTGTCTGTGTGTATCCATGTGCGTGTGTATGCATGTGCGTGTGCGTGTGTGTGCGTGTGTGTGTGTGTGCGTGTGTGTGTCCGTGTGTATGTGTGTGCGTGTGTGTGTGCGTGTGCATGTGTGTGCGTGTGCGTGTGCATGTGCGTGTGCCTGTTTTTGTGCGTGTGCGTGTGTCTGTGCGTGTGCGTGTATGTGTGCGTGTGCGTGTGGGAATAATTCAGGACAGATCATGTTTAAATGATCTGCCTGATACACGATGTACACAATATTTCCTATGTGCATTTCTTGGGGTACACATAAGATGTATAAATGTTTTGAGAAAAAAAAAAAGTGAAAAAAAAGTTTTGAAATCTGTTGCTGTCCCAGGAATTTTGTTATGTATTTTTTTTCTAAATTACTATTTCTATTTCTATCCAAAAGATAAGTTCAGATAGAGAGAGAGAGAGAGAAAGCGAGATGAAAGAGAGAGATAGAGAGAGAAAGAGAGAGAGAGAGAGAGAAAGTGAGAGGAAAGAGAGAGAGAGAAAGAAAGAGAATAGCTGACTAGCGGTATTAATGAAACAATTAAGCATTGATGATGACAACAATAAGGTTAAAATAGTATTATGACAATGCTAATGATGATGATCATAACAATAATAACAACAACAATAATTATCGCAGTGAAAACATTCCTATCACAGCAGAAGCTCCGGTCACATCAGGTCAGCTCGACGTAATACACCTAGTGATAATAAGACCATGATCAACTAGACCTTAAAATCTCAAAATATCGCCAAAATATCGTCATGATATCGTCAAAATATCGCAAAAAATATCGTCAAAATATCATGAAAATATCGCCAAAATATCATGAAAATATCGCCAAAATGTCAAAATATCGCCAAAATATCATGAAAATTTTGCCAAAATATCATGAAAATATCGCGAAAAATGGCAAAATATCGCAAAAATATCATGAAAATTTTGCCAAAATATCATGAAAATATCGCCAAAAATGGCAAAATATCGCAAAAATATCATGAAAATTTTGCCAAAATATCATGAAAATATCGCCAAAAATGGCAAAATATCGCCAAAATATCATGAAAATTTTGCCAAAATATCATGAAAATATCGCCAAAATGGCAAAATATCGCCAAAATATCATGAAAATTTTGCCAAAATATCATGAAAATATCGCCAAAATGGCAAAATATCGCCAAAATATCATGAAAATTTTGCCAAAATATCATGAAAATATCGCCAAAAATGGCAAAATAGCGACAAAATATCATGAAAATTTTGCCAAAATATCATGAAAATATCGCCAAAATGGCAAAATAGCGACAAAATATCATGAAAATATTGCCAAAATATCATGAAAATATCGTCAAAATATCGTCTAAATCACCCGCGCACTGAAAAAACATAGATCTTCGGGTCTCTGTGTCACGATTTTTTTTTTTTTTTTTTCTTCTTCTTCTTCTTCTTTTTATGGATT
>BOPN01003328.1:112500-120000 GCA_017312705.2 Penaeus japonicus | reverse complement strand
ATTTCACTAACCTTTTAGAAAACATGCAAGCACTTTAAAAGACATATTCAAGCACTTTAAAGACATATTTAAGCACTTTATAAGACTTATTTAAGCACTTTAAAAGACTTATTTAAGCACTTTAATTAAAAGACTTATTCAAGCACTTTAAAACCCCTATTTACACTGTGCTTTCCCACAAAACAAGCCATATTTCAAGCACCTCCAGGCACAGTGCTTATTCGCACTCCCAGCACCCATTGAGAGGCCGCGTGGCTTCGCTTGACTGAATACGAACATGATTCATTTCCAGTCAAAGCTATGAGGCGGCATGGCGGTTTCCCGGAGCGAAGCGGTATATGCTGGTGTGGTGTGGTTTCATGTGTTATTCATGTTTTGGTCTTATGTTGGTCTGAATTCGCTTTGTAATTGTATTTGTAATGTAACTTCCTGACGTCAAATGGGAGGGTGTATTGGGAGGAATGCTAAGTTGGATGTTTTGGTTTGGTAGGTTTTTTTTGAATTTGTGGTGGATGATTTGGTTTATTTTTTTTATTTTTTTTTATTTATTTATTTATTTTTTTTTGCGGATGATAACGGGAAAGTACTGGTTTTTAATGTGGATGTGGCAGGACCTGTCCGACGACTATTCAGAACCACTTTCTCTTTCCTTTTTTTTCTTTTTTTTAATGCAAATATTGTGAAAAAAAATCTTTGTTGTTTTCCTCTTCTCTTCTTCATTTGTTTTCCCTCTCTGTATCTTTGTTCTTATGTTAATTCGACGTTTTAATAAGGTGATGTATTTAGATGGATATGCCATCCTGATATGCCATTTTATTTTTTTTTATTATTTTTTTTTTTTTCGTTGTCACCAAGTCTGGTTTCATAACTACATGACCTTATCCTTATTTTAAGTCTTTTACAAAATCATTATTGTTTACATTCCCACTTTACTGAATTTTGAAAAATCCTTATAAGGCATTCATACGTTTTATATACACAATTACTTTATATTTCATTTATCAATTCATTCATTTACTAATCTATCTTTTGCGTGTGAGAAAGGGCGACCCACTTAATACTAGTACTAGTTTTATAAACACAAATAGATCATATGGTTACATCCTTTTTTTGTCATTATTTTTGTGTTGACGATAAAATTGTATTGCATTTAATCAACAGTTTCCACTAGTTGAAGGAAGCCTTTAAAGGTTTTATTAATAAGCAATAACATCGCCATTTTCTCAATTTGGCATAAGTGATAAATTGACGAAAACTTTTTTTTTTTTTTTTTTTTTTTTTTTTTTTTTTTTTTTAGTCCAAAGATGGTTCATAATAATAATAGCAAATGTTCATTTTCATCATTTCATATTTATAGAAATATATGATTTTCTTGCGTTTTAGGAAGTTATTGGCTACTCTTTAGATAAAGATATATAATGATTGGCAAATGATTATAGATTTTTCAAGATAAGAATATGATTTCGGTCTTAGCATATGGTATTGCTAGGCATTTATGAGAATGAAATTATTAGTTAAGACTACATATGGAACGTATCATATATTCCCATGGGTTCCTATGTTGTTTTTCTGGTCCTATTCATGTGGTTGATTGATGTATCTCTTTAAGAACATAAACACAATCGGAATTCAAACGCAAATTAACTAAATCTTACTTGAAATCCAATGAATCTTCTGACTGGGGAACTGCCCTCCTCAAAAGCTACGTTAGTGAAACAGAGCAACTAACTAACAACTGTTATGACTATTATGAGAGCACCGTAATTCGGAAAACCGCCAAAGATTATACTATAATCACTATTATTAAGACTATACGAAAAACCGCCAAAGATTATACTATAATCACTATTATTAAGACTATACGAAAAACCGCCAAAGATTATACTATAATCACTATTATTAAGACTATACGAAAAACCGCCAAAGATTATACTATTATCACTATTATTAAGACCATACGAAAAACCGCCAAAGATTTGTAACATCGGCGGTAAACGTTTCTGTGGATGTTGTAATTTACGATAATCGTAAAATAGTGATGGTAAGTGGGAAATACTAGGCACCGAATGGTAATTTCCTTATATAAGTATGATTATATAATTTCTTTATATAAGAAATATAAATTGGAAATGGTACAAGGGTGAGAAAGGGATATTAGAAATCCCATTTTTCTATATCCTTTCTGATTGAATCTACAAAACAGGGAAAGATTCTCTAAATTAGTAAAGTTTCCCCTAAACTTATGCTAAGATATATTCTATTTATGCGAGTGCGTTATTGTTATTATTATTATTATTATTATTATTATTATTAAAATTAAAAAAGAAAAACATACAAATTAAGTATTTCGTGTATATCTTTTGTTGGTGAATTTCTATATTTATTTTCTCTATGTAAAGAACACATTTTTTCTATTGTTATTATCAAATCGTTTTTGATGACTTAGGAATGATATACAAATTATAATCTAACAAGGAAAAGATACTGTTAAGTCATATCAAACACAAATTATTACTGGATAAATAAGAAAAAAACGCAAGCCACATATCTAACACTTTCTCTTTCACTCGTTGCCGCTTGAAGTCATCAGTTGATTATATTATATATTTTACATGTTTAGAAAACCATTAACAGTATTGAAAAGTAACATTATTTCTTTTAACATTCCTTATAATATATCTATATATTCCGCAATTGTTAATAAACATATGAAGTCTACTATAGGACAATCTTTTACAATCATACATTATATATGTTTTGTTTTTTTTCACCTACCACGTGGTTCAATAGGTAAGCATCTACGTACAATCAACCAATATAGAAAATGAAGTGATCAAGTGTGCAGGTCAGAACCAAGTGGCAGGTCGTGTTGTGGTCCTCTCCAAGGTCACCTCCGTGGCTGGGAGGTTAAATGAACCTTCCGGAGAGGATAGGCAAATGGCCCAAGTGTTCCCATACATACACACCCTCACTCACTCTCTCATGCACCGTGATATCACCAACAAAATCCTTACACACACACACACACACACGCACGCACACACACACACACATACACACACGCACTTAGACACACGCACACACACACACACATACACATACACACACGCACTTAGACACACACACACACATACACATACACACACGCACTTAGACACACACACACACACACACACGCACTTAGATACACACGCACACACACACACACACACACACATACACATACACACACGCACTTAGACACACACATACACACGCACACACACACACACATATTAATAGTATGGGAATGAATTTCTTTTCTATGCTCAATTTTTTCTATACTCACTCTGTATAGCATTTTGAGAAGTGACTCTATGATATTATCAATCTGCGAGTTATGGTTTCATTATTAATCAATGATGTAAAACATGATCTGAAAATGAAAAGAAAATTCAACTACCTTTTTTTTATTCGAAATAAGTTTGCAAATGTTACTTTTATTTCCGGGACTCAAACTCACGGTCGTGCCACCTATAACGGACATCCAGATATTCAAACCACTCTTAACTGTTGTTACGTGAACATGATACAGCCACATAATCTACATACTACCCATGGATAACGCTGTGTAACATGGCTTTTGTTCTTGGATGAAAACTGTTATGATTTATTTACAAACGTAGAAACTGTTATCTTTTATTGGCAAACGCCGAGAAGGCATGCACAAAATGGCAAGTATTTTACTTTAAACTTTGCTTTTGTGAACTTTTTATTTGATTATTCATATAACGTCTGAACACTGTATACAGTTCGAAAATAGCATTCATTCTTGAATTGTACGAGAGACTATAAAAAAGTGAATAGATTTTCAAAATAATTTTCAAAAAAAAAATCAAAATATATAATTTTCAAAATGAATAATTTTCAAAATGCGGTAATGCCATGAATTACTTTCACGAATCAGCCCCGAAATTTAGTCTCCCATCATGTTTTCATTAAACAATCTTTGGGTAACAGTGTCCACTGTCTATGATATCCCGGTGGAAGCCCTCTCCTTACTCCTCCGACTATGCTCCTATATTCCCCTAGAATTTATCAAGATAAGCGTCAAGGTTAAATAAGGATTTGGGGGGGACATCCTGCAGCTCATTTTACCGCAGTCCTTCATCAGAGTTTCGAAGAAAAAGAAGTCGAACATGATGTTTCGACTTCGTGAACCACAAGAGGTTTCGAACCACTGTGACGAAGCTGTTCCACGCTGATTCATCCGTCCTTTTTTAGTTTTTTGGGGTATTCCTTGCACTTCTTGATCTTTATTTGTGGTCCGACGAAGACTCCAGTTTTGAAGGTCTTTAAGGGATTATAATTCATTGTTCTGAAATAAATACATTCCCGAGAAATTCAGTTTCAGTTCAGAGATTTGCAAAACGACGTCTTCGAAAATCTCTCTGAACTGAACTGAACTTTGTGTTTATTTCAGAGTAATTAATTATAATGGAATATATTTATCACTTGTTCCATAAAACCAGTGTGATTGCAATATTACTTTCTTCTTAATTTATTATTTTAAGGTCTGTAATATTACTTTATCATAGTTTTATTCTCGTCTATTGAGAAAGGAAAATGCGAGCCACTGACAATTTATGATTAACGGAAAGATAAATATAAGAAATAACTTCAACATTTATTATTTATTATTCACTATGTACACAATACATTATCATTTAATGAATGATGCCCTACACAATCACCCCACTCACTCACCTTTCGCATTACATGGTAATCCTATCACTATGGTAGCACAGTCACTTCACAAAGTCATTTCAAAGTAGTCGTTTCATCGATATTAATTTCATAATACTTAGTCACGTATCCTTTACAGATTAGTACTTAGTTATTTTATCATATAATTTCGTTACTTAGTTATTCAGCACTTTATATATATATATATATATATATATATATATATATATATATATATATATATATATATATATATATATATATATATATATATATATATATATATATGCATCTCGATTTTCTAATGACAAAGCAGCCAATAAGGGTCAAAAGCACGTTTAGGCCTAAGAAAGTTGCTACGGCCAATAAGACATTTGCTAGTTATGTCCAGGCTTTCTTACTCGCGGGAATATTTACATACACTAACGAGGATAACCACCTTTTACTCGACCATACAGCAGTCACACCTTACATTCGCTAGTATTCGTATTTTGTATATAGATAATTGTGTTTACCTATATACGGTTATGTTAATTAATTGCAATTATCGTGCTGTGACAAATTGCAGTGCAGTGGTGGAAACAATCCCTTCTTGGGGTCAGTGTTGCCATCATCTATTGCTAAAATCCGCCAGATGGCCACCAAAATTCCGCTAGATAGCCCCCGAAATCCGCCAGATATAACTTTGTTTTGTCAAAATTTTTGTATACTGCACAAAAAATATACTGTACAATTTAATCATTAAAAATCGTCATATATGGTCACCAATAAGAGAGAGAGAGAGAGAGAGAGAGACCTGACTCACCATCAACTCCCCCACGGTAACATACTGATAAAGAAAAACACCTGTGGGCCGCCATCGGCAAAGGCCCGCGTCAGCCCCAAAGGAGGGCTGACAAATCATACAGAACAGAACAGATTACCAATACATGGTAAAGAAATACTTTAATATTTTTAAATTAATAGCCAACACTATGATGCAAGCAATGCATTTACCTTTACAACAGGAAGAAGAGGGATCATAAACATGCTCCATCTCTGTCTCGTCTCTTGCAGTACTAGGTCCTGGAGATGAGTCTGATTTGAGGACAATCTCGGTACTACGTGTGTACACTTCGCTAGTACCGATCATATTTGAGACTTCAGCTGGTATCTCATATTCGAAACATGATTTTCCGGCTCTTTTCAGTCTTGCTCGGATTCCGAGGATGGCATTTGTCATTGTTGTGCCCATTCTGTTACGCAGCTTGTTTTTCACAATGTTTAACTGACTGAAGATCCTCTCCACTTCAGCATTAGAGTGCGGAATAACAAGAACTGATAGTGCAAACTTTGCCAGATCGTTGAAAGGATTAGTGTGTGAAGCATCTTTGTACTTGTTTACTTCATTCCAAAATAATACTGTATCTTTTACCTCTGTCCACTTAACGAGAGTTAGATTATGCCACTGACTGTCTACAGCACCAATCTCTTGCAGGGGTAGTTGCAGCAGCTCCATTAAGGGGATTGAGTAGATCCTTTACAACACGCAGTGCATTTTCAACAGAGAGTAAAGACATTTTCTGGAGAACTTCGACATTGTTAGGTAGTCTCTGTCGTAATTCCTTAACTAGTTTAACAATGAACTTGATACATCTGTCTCTCACTGTGAGCTCTTGATTAGAGACAAACCCTTCCTTGTGCATATTTTCCATATGTTGCTCAAAGTCATAACCTAAGTAAGGCTTTGGACTGATGAAACTTTCAATATTACCTTCCAAAATATCAACCTTGGATGTTGGCAAAATTACCTTCCGCAATAGAGACTTGATCAATAGTACTAAGTCATCAAGAAGTTTAGTTGGATCTGCATCATTTGACTCAAAAGCCTTGTTGACTCGTCTCACATCTTTCAAAATTGGGACTAGAAACTTTATATAGGCAAGATTTTGTTGATCACTGTACATACTATAAAGCATCTCAGCTGTAGCTGGCATTTTTCACTGTCTCGTAACATCAAAGTGTGTCTTTAGCTCAAGCCACTGGTCATGAATCCTCTCAACTGCTGTAGATATAGAGAGCCAACGGGTCTGGCAAGCTTGGACAATTTTTAATGGATCATGATTATCATTAAATATGTTGTACATCTTCCTGTACGTAGCCTGCCTAGATGAGGACCTTGAAAACCAGTTGTAAGTTTCACTAATTAAAAAGTCTAGATTTCTTGGCAGAGCATCTACTGTAGCAGCAGAGACAGACAGCTGCAAGGAGTGACACACACAGCGAATTAAAACTAAGTCAGGAACATCTTTCCTCAGCTTTTCATAGACACCATTATTTATTCCAACCATGACACTTACATTGTCTGTGCCAATTCCTCTCATCCTTTTTAAATCCAATCCAAAATCATCTAGAGTTTTTTTCAGTGTAGTGACAATGCCCTCAGCATTCGCTTCTTGCAATTCAGAAAGGCTTAGAAATGTAGAAACAATCTTTTCTTTTTGTTCATCATTGTAAATAATAGCAATACCCAAATATTTAGTATCACTAATATCAGTGGATTCATCCAACAACAGACTGTAGTGATTATTTCCAATGTCTTTTCTTAACTGTGACACAAAGTGAGGATATAATACATTACATAAAATTCCGCTGCACTTCGTCCTTCGTACCTGGATACGAGCTGCAACATTACTGTCAGAAAAACATTTTTTGCACAAGTCACACAAATGATCACATACCGCAACTGATGTATGTTCAGCAACAAATAATGCAATTTGTCCATCTGTAATTTGT
>BOPN01003328.1:92500-100000 GCA_017312705.2 Penaeus japonicus | reverse complement strand
GTTCTCGAAGTGAACACCCAAGTTATCACACGTACGAGGAACTTCCCCGGAGAACGGCGTCTCGGCAGCATTAATTATGGTCAATATAAATTCGGAAAGAGAGGATACCAAAGGAAACGGAATCCAAGTAAGGATATTGATCACTTATGGACTGGGTTTGATTCGTGGTTTTGATGGGGGTTAAGCAGGATATTGATCACTTATGGACTGGGTTTGATTCGTGGTTTTGATGGGGGTTAAGCAGGATATTGATCACTTATGGACTGGGTTTGATTCGTGGTTTTGGTGGGGATTAAGTTTGGGGAAATGGGGATGTTATATGATGTAGAATTGTTTGAAATTGGTGAGTAAGTAGCGGTTGGACACTGATTTTGTGAAAATGTGTTTTGTATATATTTCTTTGTATATAGTATGGGTGAAAATAGGAATACTGATTTGATACTTTAAAGAGGTGATTAAAAGCAAATTTTGTAGATCTGTATTTTTGTACATATTTCTTTTGTATATAGTATGTGTGTATATATTTGATTTTTTTTTTTTTTTTTTTTTTTTTTTTTTTTTTTTTTTTTGGTTTGGGTATATTCTATCTTTGGTTATTGCTCATATATACTTTTAGTGGTATTGCTTCTGTGCTTTTTATTTATTCATATATTCTATAAGGTAAGAATAAGCTTGGTTACATTTCTTATATCTTTCTCTTTTCTTTTAACTACAGGAAAATTCAAATGAAGATAAACACTTGTTACTTGTACTGACTAACGGCATTCTGACATTGACGCATTATTTTGATGACATAGGAAGGGCTTTAAACTGTAAATAGCTTGTAAATATCTTAGATAAGTAAATACATGTATGGATATCCGGCCTGTACAAAGGCTGAATAAGTCATTACATGAATAAGTACAATAATTCTTAATTGAGGACTGCTAGACATACAAAAGTATAATAAGAACAGAATAAAAAAAAAAAAAAAAAAGTTAAATGGACATTTTATGGCAAAAACAGAGACTGAATATAAAATTGGGTGTGGCTCGGACATTAGTTGTTGACTGATTATGAAAGGTAACCATATGCATAGTAACAAGCTTGGAGTAACCACCATTGTTCTGTCTACATGCACAGTGAGAACATCAGGTTAACAAGGTGATGTTTTGCTTTTTTAAATAATCGTATTTCTATGCATGCTTTCAGTATTGATAATATTGTTAAATGATATTTTTTTCTTCATTTATCTCGTTCAAAGTACTGGTATTTTGATTTACATCTTGTGTACAGTTATGATATTTAAATTCTAAGGCAATATCAAATTTCAAAATATCAAAAGCTCATGTCCATACAATCTCAAGTAGATCTCACAGTAACCTGAATCTATCAATATTAATAAGAATTCACCATATAAAACATCTACCACAATCACAACAAATTCTCAATTCATAAAAAAAAAACATAATTCATAAAATTCATACTTCATAATTCATATTAAAAAAACATTAAGTATAATAATAAAAAAAAGACATATACAAATACCACATTGGTCTCCGAATACCTTTTATTCTAACCTTCCTATGGCCGCTGATTTACAGACAGCCCTAACCCACCGAGAAGAGTGCTTGGGTAAATATTCCTCCAGCATCAAGAACCAAGAACCAAGAACCACGAACCACGTTGTCCCATGACTCTTTCAGAAGCACAGCCAGGAACCTTGATGATGATGACTTGAAGGATCACCTTGATGATTACTTGAAGGATCACCTTGAGGGTACTTTGAAGGATGACCTTGATAATATTTTGAAGGATGACTTTGATGACTTGAAGGATGACCTTGATAATATTTTGAAGGATGACCTTGATAATACTTTGAAGGATGACCTTGATGATACTTTGAAGGATCACCTTTGTGATGACTTGAAGGATGACCTTAAAGGTAATTTGAGGGACAACCTTAACGATGACGAAGGATGATGACCTTAATGATGACTTGAAGGATTACCTTGATGGCTACTTGAAGAATAATCTTGATGTTAAGTTGGAAGATAACCTTAGTGATGACTGACTTGCAATGTTTCTAAGGCTGTTGATGCTTGAAGAATCTTGATGACTAACTAATCATGATGTAAGTTGCATCTACAGCCTAAGATGCAACGAGTCTTTAAGGATCATTATTGCAAAATCAATGTTGATTTTGCAAGATCGCTGAACTAACCTGGAAGAAAATGTAGGCCTAAATCTTGCTAGCGAAAAGATAGGGTTATAATTCGCAATTGGTGCTATAATTCCAACGCTTAGTAAAGTATATGTTATATTGCTGTTAATAATGTTATATTCTGTTACATTCAGATATGTTTATGCTGTTGAATCGATGTTGCCATAACAATGTAATCTTGTTATATCATATATCATGCTTGTTAACTGTTTTGTATCATGCAATTGATCAAAGTGTTATATTCTCTATTGTTAATTGTTGAAACACAATGCTTGTTATACCATGAGCTTGTTAGAATAAAGATAACAGTTATCAGTGACTATTTTCTGTTCATTAATAAAAGAATCACAATAAAAATAAAAACAACGATTCTTTGAATACGAATAGGAAGAGTGACAATTGAATAGCAATATTACATGAATGATATCATTTATTGCAAAATATTAGGATACCATTACCCTCGCCGTTAGAATACCCCTTAGCATTACCATACCTGGCTCACCTTGGCTCATGTGTATGTACGTATGTGTGTGTATATATATGTATATATATACATATATATGTATATATATATAAATATATACATATAAATATATATATATATGTATATATATATATACATGTATGTGTGTGTGAGTGCGTGTGTGTGTGTGTGTGTGTGCGTGTGCGTGTGCGTGTGCGTGTGCGTGTGCATGTGTGTGCGTGCATGTGTGTGCGTGTATGTGTATGTGTGTACACATACATACAAACACACACGTGTCTATGTGTCTGTCTGTGTATACAAATGTTTATGCACATACATACAAATAAACACATGTACAATATACATGCACTATAGAGAAAGACCGCTCAAGGGCACTGAGAGAGGGTTCTTATAAGCAGGTGGTCTCATATACAGGTTTCAGCCATTATGAATTTTGGGCAAAAAATATTACCTGCGCTTTTGTAGCCAGACCTGCTCACATGACCATCCAGGTTAGCTATTATTACATTAACTATATTTGCGTTTGTGTTTCTCTAGATAAATTGCATTGGACTAATGGCTATGCAGGATCGTCAATATGATTTATTTGATTTTATTATATTTGGAGATTTGTGTATTCTTGTGGTAACGAAATGACATGATAAGTGTAATTAGTGTCTACACACACATATTCACACGCACGCACGCATGCACGCACATACACATACACACACACACGCACGCACACAGACATACACACACACACACACGCACACACAAAAAAATCATTTCTACATAAATAAAACATTACATTAATGATTAATATCTACAAGCCCTAACAATACAAACACATCTTCATATCTACCAGGCAATTGCAATCTAAAAACCCTCCACACCCTTTACCTCAACGCTCCCGAATTTGCATATTTTAAGACCAAACGCCTTTTAGTAGAGCAAAGTTTACGCTAAAGTAGTGGATTACCTTGTCACTGAGGTACTGAGGACTGGGAAATTTGTTCTTATCCTGAGGCGAGAATGTCGAGGTCATCAGTAATTGGGTGACCTTCGCTTGTATTATTCAATAATGTGAATAATTTTAATGGAAAATATATTTATTTATCTATTATTCCTGATGACTTCCCGGTGAAATATAATAAGAAGAGTTTAAGAATTGTTGTCATTATTATTATGAATTTTAGTAATGTTGTTGTTATTATCATTATGATTATTATTCTTGCTATTATTATTGTTCATGTCATTATCATTATTGCTATTATTGTCACCTCTATCATCATTATCATTATCATCTTATTATCACTATTATCCTTATGATTATAAATCTTATTATCATGATCATTATCTTTATCATCATAATCATCATCGTCATTATTGTTAACATCATCATCGCTATCGTCATTATAACTATTATTATTGTCATTGGTATTGTTATGTTAATATCATCATTGTCAATATCATCATCATCATCACCATTATTATCATTATGCTATTATTATTATCATTATTATCATTATTATCGTTACTGTTATTATCCTTAATATAATCAGTATCATTGTTATCATAATCTTTATCATTAGCATCATTATTATCATTATTGTTATCATCATTAATGTTATCATCATTAATATTATCATCATCATTATCAATATCATTATTATTATAGTTACTATCATCATTAATTTTATTATTATTATTCATTATCTCTAAAATAATAATTGTTGTCATTATGATAACAATAATAATTACTATTTTCGTTAACATTTATTATTATCATCAGAATAATTATAATGAAAACAATATTATGTTTTACTTTTTCATTATTTCATTATCATCATTATTATTATTAACATGAGCATTATCATCACCATCATCATTATCATTGTCTTCATCATTATCTTCATAATTATCACTATTGTTATTACTTTCATCATCATCATCATCAATATCTTCATCATCATTATCACTATTGCTATTATTTTCAATATTACCATCATCATTATCATCATCAATATCATAATCATTATCTTCATTATCACCATTATTAACATTATAATCATCATCATCATTATCATCACCATCGTCATTACAATAACAATGATAAAATAATGATGATGATAATGATAGTAATAATAATTCTAACAATAATATCAATGATAATAATAATGGTAGTAATAATGAAAATTATGATATATATATAAAAATGATAAAACAGTGGTGATAATGATGATAAAAGATGATAGTACTAAAATGGTCATAATAATGATAATAATGATGATAATAACACTAATAATAATCATAATGATAATGATAATAATAATAATAATAATGATAATAAAGATAAGGATAACAACAATTATGATAAGGATGATAATAGAAATAAGAATATCAATAATAGTTATAATAATGATGATAAACATAATGCTAATAAAGAATATATAATGGTGATGATAATGTCCATATTGCAGGATCAACATTGCATGGTTGTAGACAATATTATTCAATAAAAACGATGTTTGTGATAAAGAAGCCATTCCCTTGAGGACATCAGTCAATTTATATAATATTATTCAATAAAAACGATGTTTGTGATAAAGAAGCCATTCCCTTGAGGACATCAGTCAATTTATATATATAATCATAGCATTAATAGATTTTATTTGAAGCATATTCAAGTTTTTACTTCAAATTTAATAAGATTTATGATTCCCTCATAGTATGAGGTTAATTATGTGATATTGTTTTTTTATTATAAAGACTAATTGGAAAGAAATGTTTTTATGTTTGGTTTCAGAAGATCGTATGAAAAGATGGACTTTACTTTATGTTTATTTCTTTTCTTTTTTTCTTTTGTTTTCTTTTTCATTTTCTTCTTTTTTCTTTTTCTTTTTCTTCTTCTTCTTCTTCTTTTCTTTTTCTTCCTTTTTCTTCTTCTTTTCTTTTTTTTCTTTTTCTTCTCCTCCTTATTCTCCTTCTTCTTCTTCTTCTTATATGATTTATAAGTAACCGATTGTAGAGAAAAAATATCTATACTAGCACAATATAACTTTATTTATGTCAATTCAATTCAAACTGAATGCCAAATATCCGAAGTTATTGTGGTGGAAACCAACCAATTTTAATATACGTATTTTTAAAAGTAAATCAACCAATATATTCACCCAATCATATATTTCCGTACACTCTATTTAACTCACTCAAAATACAACCAAATCTTCTGCATTTCAGTATGGAAAGACAGACTTAATACAAATACAAATAATAATACAAATACAAATAATAATACAAATACAAATAATAATACAAATACAAATAATAATACAAATACAAATAATAATACAAATATAAATACAAATAATAATACAAATACAAATAATAATACAAATACAAATAATAATACAAATACAATTACAAATACAAAAACAAATACAAATAATAATATAAAAACAAATACAAATGATAATACAAATACAAATAATAATACAAATACAAATACAAATAATACAACTACAAATACAAATAATAATACAAAAAAAAACAAATACAAATAATAATACAAATAATAATACAAATAATAATACAAAAACAAATACAAATAATAATACAAAAACAAATACAAATAATAATACAAAAACAAATACAAATAATAATACAAAAACAAATACAAATAATAATACAAAAACAAATAATAATAATAATACAAAAACAAATACAAATAATAATACAAAAACAAATACAAATAATAATACAAAAACAAATACAAATAATAATACAAATACAAATACAAATACAAATAATAATACATAATAATACGAATACAAATAATAATACAAAAACAAATACAAATACAAATAATAATACATAATAATACGAATACAAATAATAATACAAAAACAAATACAAATGATAATACAAAAACAAATACAAATAATAATAATAATACAAAAACAAATACAAATAATCATACAAACAATAATACAAAAACAAATACAAAAACAAAAACAGTTTAGCATCTTACCTCCTGAGGCAGCAACCAAAGGACACCATACCTTGACCTTGGTTGGAAGGGTAGAGGGGGGGGGGAGGAAGGGAGGGAAGAGGAGTAGGGGGGGGTGTAGGGGAAGGAAGGGAGGGGAGGGGAAGAGGAGGAGGGAGCGTAGGGGAAGGAAGAGAGGGGGAAGGAAGAGAGGGGGGAGGAGGAGGAGTGGGAGATATAGGGTAAGGACTAGAGGGGAGAGAGGGAGGGAGGGGAGAGGAATGTGAAGAGGAGGAGGAGGGGAGGGAGGGGGAGATATAGGGGAAGGAGGAGAGGGAGAAGGGAGGTAGATATAAGGGAAGAAGGAGGAGGAGGAGGAGGGGGAGATATAGGGTAAGGAAGAGAGGGGGGAGGAAGGGGAGATATAGGGTAAGGAGGAGAGGGGGAAGAGAGGGAGGTATAGAGAGAGAGAGAGAGAGGAGGAGCCAACTGAATATTTTCGCAGACAGTTGCCAATGGAATAATTTTGCTTTTTCTTTTTATATCAATATAATTAATGATCGGAGTTGCAGGATATGCAGTAAGGATAGACTCCTATAGTGCAATGAGATAATAGGAAACGCAAGGACTCAAGCAAGCAAAGGATACTGATTACATGGACGTTTTATACCAGGATTTGTTTTTTGTACACATGAACAGGCGCACATGTCGACACACGTGGGGACGCACACGTACTCAGACACACACAAACATACACACACACATATGGAGTGTACGTGGATCTATGTATCTTTGTGTGTGTGTGTGTGTGTGTGTGTGTATATGTATATATATATATATATA
>BOPN01003328.1:75000-82500 GCA_017312705.2 Penaeus japonicus | reverse complement strand
GAGCGGTTTTTGTGTTTTATTTTTTTGTGTGTTTTATTGAGTTTAGAGACTTATATGTGCCATATGACAGGCTCTATCAGTGCTGCAGTTGACTAAAATTGTAGTATGTTATCCATATTAGCTCATTATTTTCTTTATACTCAATGTGATAGAAGTATTGCTGTTTTATGGGAGGACAAAATGCAACTTTATTTTTTTCGTATTTTTGTGCTGTCATGAACGAATACGAAACATATAACCCCCTACAATAAAGATAACAAGAAGAGGTAGGGAAGAGGAATGAAACCTGTGCTTGTGACTGTGAGTGCCACAGTGAAAGACATCCATATTGGCACAGGAGCACATTTTAGACACTGGGTATGGATTGAGTCACCTTCCTCTTCTCGTTCTGCCTGCACATCCTTCATCGGCGGTACTTTAGAGCAAGGGTTCATCAACTTAGTGTGTGCCATCGCTCTATAGAGACAGTGCATGCTAGAGACCGTGGATGGGTGCCATTCAAGGCTCTCTCACCTGCTGGTGCTAGAAAAAAGTGGTGCCATCTAGGTTTTGGACGTTAAGCTTGCACGATATTACGGTAATTATAGTAATTAGGACTGCAGTAGCCATCATCACTCATTCCTTTTTCATAGCACAATAAAATAGCACAGTGATCCAAAATCCCCGAACGTCGTGTACGTCATGACGCCCGTCGTCAGGCCAAAGCTCCTACGTCATGTATGTCATGACACCCGTACGCAATGGGTTAAATGACGGTAAATACACCTATTTTGTTAAAATACACCTAGTTAGTGAAATACACCTTGTTAGTGAAATACGCCTATTTAATGATATACACCTTGTTATTTAAATACACCTAGTTAGTGAAATACACCTAGTTAGTGAAATACACCTAGTTAGTGAAATACACCTAGTTAGTGAAATACACCTAGTTAGTGAAATACACCTAGTTAGTGAGATACACTTAGTGAAATACACCTAGTTAGTGAGATACACTTAGTGAAATACACCTAGTTAGTGAAATACACCTAGTTAGTGAAATACACTTAGTGAAATACACTTAGTGAAATACACTTAGTTAGTGAAATACACCTAGTTAGTGAAATACACCTAGTTAGTGAAATACACCTAGTTAGTGAGATACACTTAGTGAAATACACCTAGTTAGTGAAATACACTTAGTGAAATACACTTAGTGAAATACACCTAGTTAGTGAAATACACCTAGTTAGTGAAATACACCTAGTTAGTGAAATACACCTAGTTAGTGAAATACACCTAGTTAGTGTAATACACCTAGTTAGTGAAATACACCTAGTTAGTGAAATACACCTAGTTAGTGAGATACACTTAGTGAAATACACCTAGTTAGTGAAATACACTTAGTGAAATACACTTAGTGAAATACACCTAGTTAGTGAAATACACCTAGTTAGTGAAATACACCTAGTTAGTGAAATACACCTAGTTAGTGAAATACACCTAGTTAGTGTAATACACTTAGTGAAATACACCTAGTTAGTGAAATACACCTAGTTAGTGAGATACACCTAGTTAGTGAAATACACCTTATTCGTGAAATACACTTAGTGAAATACACCTAGTTAGTGAAATACACCTAGTTAGTGAAATACACCTAGTTAGTGAAATACACTTAGTGAAATACACCTAGTTAGTGAAATACACCTAGTTAGTGAGATACACCTAGTTAGTGAAATACACCTTATTCGTGAAATACACTTAGTGAAATACACCTAGTTAGTGAAATACACCTATTTAGTGAAATACACCTTGTTAGTGAAATACACCTAGTTAGTGAAATACGCCTAGTTAGTGAAATACACCTAGTTAGTGAAATACGCCTAGTTAGTGAAATACACCTAGTTAGTGAAATACGCCTAGTTAGTGAAATACGCCTAGTTAGTGAAATACACCTAGTTAGTGAAATGTACCTTGTTATTTAAATACACCTAGTTAGTGAAATACTCCTAGTTAGTGATATACACCTAGTTAGTGAAATACACCTAGTTAGTGAAATACGCCTAGTTGGTAAAATACGCCTAGTTAGTGAAATACCTAGTTAGTGAAATACCACTTCTAGTTAATTAAATACACTTGATTGATGAAATACACCTAGTTAGTGAGATACAACGAGTAAGGAAATACACCTAGTTAGTGAAATACACTTAGTGAAATACACCTAGTTAGTGAAATACGCCTAGTTAGTGAAATACGCCTAGTTAGTGAAATACACCTAGTTAGTGAAATACACCTAGTTAGTGAAATACACTTAGTGAAATACACCTAGTTAGTGAGATACACTTAGTGAAATACACCTAGTTAGTGAGATACACTTAGTGAAATACACCTAGTTAGTGAGATACACTTAGTGAAATACACCTAGTTAGTGAAATACGCCTAGTTGGTGCGATACACCTGAAGTTAGTAGAAATACGCCTAGTTAGTGAAGCACGCCTAGTTAGTGAAATACGCCTAGTTGATGAAATACACTAGTTAGTGAAATACGCCTAGTTAGTGAAATACACCTAGTTAGTGAGATACACTTAGTGAAATACACCTAGTTAGTGAAATACGCCTAGTTAGTGAAATACGCCTAGTTAGTGAAATACGCCTAGTTAGTGAAATACGCCTAGTTAGTGAAATACGCCTAGTTAGTGAAATACACCTAGTTAGTGAGATACACTTAGTGAAATACACCTAGTTAGTGAAATACGCCTAGTTAGTGAAATACGCCTAGTTAGTGAAATACGCCTAGTTAGTGAAATACGCCTAGTTAGTGAAATACGCCTGAATTAGTGAAATACACACTAGTTAGTGAGACCACACTTAGTGAAATACACCTAGTTAGTGAAATACGCCTAGTTAGTGAAATACACCTAGTTAGTGAAATACGCCTAGTTAGTGAAATACGCCTATTTAATTAGAAATACACCTATTTAGTGAAATACACCTATTTAGTGAAATACACCTAGTTAGTGAAATACACCTAGTTAGTGAAATACGCCTAGTTAGTGAAATACGCCTAGTTAGTGAAATACACCTAGTTAGTGAAATACACCTAGTTAGTGAAATACGCCTAGTTAGTGAAATACACCTAGTTAGTGAGATACACTTAGTGAAATACACTAGTTAGTGAAATACGCCTAGTTAGTGAAATACGCCTAGTTAGTGAAATACGCCTAGTTAGTGAAATACGCCTAGTTAGTGAAATACACCTAGTTAGTGAGATACACTTAGTGAAATACACCTAGTTAGTGAAATACGCCTAGTTAGTGAAATACGCCTAGTTAGTGAAATACGCCTATTTAGTGAAATACGCCTATTTAGTGAAATACACCTATTTAGTGAAATACACCTATTTAGTGAAATACACCTAGTTAGTGAAATACACCTAGTTAGTGAAATACGCCTAGTTAGTGAAATACGCCTATTTAGTGAAATACACCTAGTTAGTGAAATACACCTAGTTAGTGAAATACGCCTAGTTAGTGAAATACGCCTAGTTAGTGAAATACGCCTATTTAGTGAAATACACCTATTTAGTGAAATACACCTAGTTAGTGAAATACACCTAGTTAGTGAAATGTACCTTGTAATTTAAATACACCTAGTTAGTGAAATACTCCTAGTTAGTGAAATACGCCTAGTTAGTGAAATACACCTATTTAGTGAAATACACCTAGTTAGTGAAATACACCTTGTTAGTGAAATACACCTTGTTAGTGAAATACACTTAGGTAGTGAAATACACCTAGTTAGTGAAATACACCTAGTTAGTGAAATACACCTATTTAGTGAAATACACCTTGTTAGTGAAATACACCTAGTTAGTGAAATACACCTAGTTAGTGAAATACACCTAGTTAGTGAAATACGCCTAGTTAGTGAAATACACCTAGTTAGTGAAATGTACCTTGTTATTTAAATACACCTAGTTAGTGAAATACTCCTAGTTAGTGAAATACACCTTGTTAGTGAAATACACCTATTTAGTGAAATACACCTAGTTAGTGAAATACACCTATTTAGTGAAATACGCCTAGTTAGTGAAATACGCCTAGTTAGTGAAATACGCCTAGTTAGTGAAATACGCCTATTTAGTGAAATACACCTATTTAGTGAAATACACCTAGTTAGTGAAATACACCTAGTTAGTGAAATGTACCTTGTAATTTAAATACACCTAGTTAGTGAAATACTCCTAGTTAGTGAAATACACCTAGTTAGTGAAATACACCTTGTTATTTGAATACACCTAGTTAGTGAAATAAACCTAGTTAGTGAAATACACCTTGTTAGTTAGTGAAATACACCTAGTTAGTGAAATACACCTAGTTAGTGAAATACACCTAGTTAGTGAAATACACCTAGTTAGTGAAATGCACCTAGTTAGTGAAATACATCTGGTTAGTGAAATACACCTAGTTAGTGAAATACACCTAGTTAGTGAAATACACCTAGTTAGTGAAATACACCTAGTTAGTGAAATACACCTAGTTAGTGAAATACACCTAGTTAGTGAAATACACCTAGTTAGTGAAATACACCTAGTTAGTGAAATACACCTAGTTAGTGAAATACACCTAGTTAGTGAAATACACCTAGTTAGTGAAATACACCTAGTTAGTGAAATGCACCTAGTTAGTGAAATACACCTAGTTAGTGAAATACACCTAGTTAGTGAAATGCACCTAGTTAGTGAAATACATCTGGTTAGTGAAATACACCTAGTTAGTGAAATACACCTAGTTAGTGAAATACACCTAGTTAGTGAAATACACCTAGTTAGTGAAATACACCTAGTTAGTGAAATACACCTAGTTAGTGAAATACACCTAGTTAGTGAAATACACCTAGTTAGTGAAATACACCTTGTTAGTGAAATACACCTAGTTAGTGAAATACACCTTGTTAGTGAAATACACCTAGTTAGTGAAATACACCTAGTTAGTGAAATACACCTAGTTAGTGAAATACACCTTGTTAGTGAAATACACCTTGTTAGTGAAATACACCTAGTTAGTGAAATACACCTAGTTAGTGAAATACGCTTAATTAGTGAAATACACCTTGTTAGTTAGTGAAATACACCTAGTTAGTGAAACACACCTAGTTAGTTAAATACACCTAGTTAGTGAAATACACCTAGTTAGTGAAATACATCTAGTTAGTGAAATACACCTAGTTAGTGAAATACACCTAGTTAGTGAAATACAACTAGTTAGTGAAATACACCTAGTTAGTGAAATACACCTAATCAGTGAAATACACCTTGTTAGTGAAATACACCTAGTTAGTGAAATACAACTAGTTAGTGAAATACACCTAGTTAGTGAAATACACCTAATCAGTGAAATACACCTAGTTAGTGAAATACACCTAGTTAGTGAAATACACCTAGTTAGTGAAATACAACTAGTTAGTGAAATACACCTAGTTAGTGAAATACACCTAATCAGTGAAATACACCTTGTTAGTGAAATATACCTAGTTAGTGAAATACACCTAGTTAGTGAAATACACCTTGTTATTTGAATACACTTAGTGAAATAAACCTAGTTAGTGAAATACACCTAGTTAGTGAAATACACCTTGTTATTTGAATACACCTAGTTAGTGAAATACACCTAGTTAGTGAAATACACCTAGTTAGTGAAATGCACCTAGTTAGTGAAATACACCTAGTTAGTGAAATACACCTAGTTAGTGAAATTCACCTAGTTAGTTCAATACACCTATTTAGATTAGTAGTTTCAGAAGAATCTGGCTATTTTTTTGATTGAGTTACCGTTTTATACGTTGTTATCATCAGGATTGTTGTTGTTATAGTACTCGTGCGTTTGTATTTGTGTGTGAAAGTGATATCTATTCAGATAGACATATGATAGACAAAATACTATGATATTACTAAAAAGAATCACAAAAAATGGCTGGCAATTTAAAATTTTGAAAAACAAAAATACTACTAAAAAGAATCCATATAATGGGTAGCAATATAACAAACAATGCTGAATGAAACACACAATCAGCACAATTACCGGGTATTAAGGGTCTACTCAAAGTTCAAACGACCTATTAAGGGTCTATTCAAAGTTCAAACGACCTTTTAAGGTTCTATTCAAAGTTCAAACAACCTATTTAAGGTCTATTCAAAGTTCAAACGACCTATTAAGGGTCTATTCAAAGTTCAAACGACCTATAAAGGGTCTATTCAAAGTTAAAACACCTATTAAGGGTCTGTTCAAAGTTCAAACGACCTATTAAGGGTCTGTTCAAAGTTCAAACGACCTTTTAAGGTTCTATTCAAAGTTCAAACGACCTATAAAGGGTCTATTCAAAGTTAAAACACCTATTAAGGGTCTGTTCAAAGTTCAAACGACCTATTAAGGGTCTGTTCAAAGTTCAAACGACCTATTAAGGGTCTATTCAAAGTTCAAACGACCTTATTAAGGGTCTATTCAAAGTTCAAACGACCTATTAAGGGTCTATTCAAAGTTCAAACAAGCTATTAAAGGTCTATTCAAAGTTCAAACGACCTTTTAAGGTTCTATTCAAAGTTCAAACGACCTATTAAAGGTCTATTCAAAGTTCAAACGACCTTATTAAGGGTCTATTCAAAGTTCAAACGACCTATTAAGGGTCTATTCAAAGTTCAAACGACCTTTTAAGGTTCTATTCAAAGTTCAAACGACCTATTAAGGGTCTATTCTAAGTTCAAACAACCTATTGAGGGTCTATTCTAATCTCAAAGAACCTATTAAGGGTCTATTCAGAGTTCAAACAACCTATTAAGGGTCTATTCAAAGTTCAAACAACCTATTAAGGGTCTATTCAAAGTTCAAACAACCTATTGAGGGTCTATTCTAAGCTCAAAGAACCTATTAAGGGTCTATTCAAAGTTCAAACGACCTTATTAAGGGTCTATTCAAAGTTCAAACGACCTATTAAGGGTCTATTCAAAGTTCAAACGACCTTATTAAGGGTCTATTCAAAGTTCAAACGACCTATTAAAGTTCTATTCAAAGTTCAAACAACCTATTGAGGGTCTATTCAAAGTTCAAAGAACCTATTAAGGGTCTATTCAAAGTTCAAACGACCTATCAAGGGTCTATTCAAAGTTCAAACGACCTATCAAGGGTCTATTCAAAGTTCAAACGACCTATAAAGGGTCTATTCAAAGTTCAAACGAGCTATCAAGGGTCTATTCAAAGTTCAAACGACCTATGAAGGGTCTATTCAAAGTTCAAACGACCTATCAAGGGTCTATTCAAAGTTCAAACGACCTATGAAGGGTCTATTCAAAGTTCGAAAGACCTATTAAGGGTCTATTCAAAGTTCAAACGACCTATTAAGGGTCTATTCAAAGTTCAAACGACCTATCAAGGGTCTATTCAAAGTTCAAACAACCTATTAAGGGCCTATTCATAGTTCAAACGACCTATTAAGGTTCTATTCAAAATTCAAACGACCTATTAAGGG
>BOPN01003328.1:67500-70000 GCA_017312705.2 Penaeus japonicus | reverse complement strand
GTGTGTGTGTGTGTGTGTGTGTGTGTGTGTGTGTGTGTGTGTGTGTGTGTGTGTGTGTGTGTGTATATATATATATATATATATATATATATATATATATATATATATATAGTTTAATGGGTTAAAACAACCTAATAATAGTTTCCTTATTTCCCCATTAAAACACTGACCTAGCATAACCTTATTTGCCTAATCCTCAAAAGAACATCTGGACATCAAGACTTCAAATCTCCTGACCTTGGTTGCTGGTTGCTTGGTTGCAGGGCCTGGGACGTGCAACTATTGGTAGGAAGGGAGGGATTCCAACACGCATTTGCAACAGAAACAAGAGTTGATGCAATCTGCGAAGAGAGAACTTTAGTGATAGGATGACAGTTACAGCAACAGTGGTGACAACAACAGTAATATTGCTGACAGTGGGAACAACATTTTGACAACAATATTTTTGTTGGCTTTGACTAAAAGAACGGTTTGGCAATACTGATATTGCTGGTGGCAAAGATATCAGTTTTCCAACAACAATCTGACGGTGCCAACAGCAATAGTATGACAGAATAAAGTAACGAGTGACAACAACAACAATACTACATGCAGTAGCAATAACAACAGTCTGACAACAACAATAATTCTCCTGATAATGACAATAATCTTATTAATAACAATAATTTTCCTGACTATAATGATAATGATTTTACTGACGATAATAATAATAATTTTACTGGCGATGATAATAAAGATTTATGATAATAATTTCTTGTGGGTTTGTCTCCTGTGAACCTTCGCTCGTAGATTTTATCATATTTCAAAAATTACTTTTGGGATTTTTGTTAAGAATCCTTTAATCGCTCACACTATCATACGAACATGCATATCTATTCTCATATATGTATATAGTGTTTGTATGTGTAGTGTGTATGTGTGCTTGTATTTGTGTTTGTTTGTGTGTGTGCTTGTGTTTGTAAGTGTGTTTGTGTGTGATTCTGTGTGTGTGTGAGTATGTGTATGTGTATGTATGCGTGTGTGTGTATGTTTGCATTAATACATACACCAAACCAGACACCTATAAAACAAACCTAAACAGAGACAGAACCAGAGAGAGAGCGAAAGAGACAACAAGAAAAGCGCTGAGACACAACACGAACAGAAGAACAAGAGGCTCTACCTTGCCAAAGAATTCATGAAGGTCGCCTGGCCATGGCCTTAACGATGCACAATACGTACCATATGCAATGCCAAGGTCACTACACACTACGACTTCTCGGCGGTTCGATCGTATTATCTTAATTATTATGAAAGTCGTATCCTCTTGCAGGTTTAACCTCACGTGTTGTGGGTTTGGGAGTCCGGCACTTCGGTTTGTAGTTAACTTTTATCTTCTATGGTAATTATGTAGTTCTTAATGTCTTCTAAATCTGATTCAAAGAGCTGGTTTGAAATGCTATCAAAAATTACGATTGATTTAGTTCAAAACGCGGTATTTGTGGGTAAAAGTTAGCCATAAAAGAAAACGGATTTCTGGAGAACGCGCTATGGAAAGGTCAGTAAACCCGCCATTTTTTTTCTTTTCTTTTTCGTTAGCTTCTTTTTTCTTTTTCAAGCTTATGTGATGATTGAATAATGGATAGAGTTTGAAGAATCGTGATTATGTTTGTTTAAGGAATATTCACACACGAAAAACCGAACTTCTTTATAAAAGTATAGGATTTTAGCTTAAATAGCTCGTTGGCAATGATGTTCCTTGTTCACCATACAAACAACCCAATTCTTTTTCTTCTTTCTATAAAATACCTTTTCAGTCGACCTTAATAATCCCCAGACTTTAAAGCCAGATCGAATATCACATCCAACAACCATGGCAGCAAAACAGACCTGCACAAAAAACGAAAATATAAATAAATAAAGTAAAAATCTGACAAAAAAAAAATGCGCGCCTTCCAATGTGGAGGAACCATTGTACATTCTGCCTGCGCATTCGCACACCTGGAGACAGCATGACAGCGGGTACACTACATCAGCAAGCACAGCATTTTGTATTGCTTGCACTCTCACAGCCTCTGACACTTTAGAAAATGCTGTTGTCCTTTGGTCTTGCTTGGTTATTCAATAATAAGAGTTTCACCAGTAAGCATTTTTTACAGTGTTTTTGGGCTTTTTGAAAATGTCTTTTATATATATACTGTTACTTCGTTCTTTGTTAATGGACGATAAGATAATCCGTATTTTTTTATTGCAGGATGGAAGATTTCTTTAAATGTCTACGATATTACTATATTTACATCATTGTCAGCATAATGGTTAATTTTTAAACCGCTTTGATTAACCTATATTTAGAAGAAAAAAAATCGTGTGTGTGTGTGTGTGTGTGTGTGTGTGTGCGTGTAGTGTGTGTGTGTGTGTGTGTGTGTGTGTGTGTGTGTGTGTGTGTGCATGAGTGTGTATGCGAAATGACATATGATTATTTCATATTCCTATTATTAAAAGCGGAAACTGGGATAGGGTG
>BOPN01003328.1:55000-57500 GCA_017312705.2 Penaeus japonicus | reverse complement strand
GTGTGCTTGTAAATGCTTGCTTTCTTGTGTACATGTGTGTGTGTTTGTGTGCGCATGAGAACGAGTGTTGTTAATGTTGTTGGTGTGTACGGATATACATGGTATGTGCGTGTGTTTATGTGTGTCCTTATGTCTGTTCTGTGTATCTATACGCACATGTGTACACCTACATGAGTGTGTCTCTTCAAGCGATGCTGATAGACCGGTGTTAATTTTCGGGAGATTTCCGGATGCTTGATAAAGGTTACTTAAAGTGGATTATGGAGCAAGGTGTTTCTGGCTCTCTCTCTCTCTATCTATCTATCTATCTCATCTCTCATCTATCATCTCTCGTCTCTCTCTCTCTCTCTCTCTCTCTCTCTCTCTCTCTCTCTCTCTCTCTCTCTCTCTCTCTCTCTCTCTCTCTCTCTCTCTCTCTCTCTCTCTCTCTCTCTCTCTCTCTCTCTCTCTCTCTCTCTTTCCCTATATATATATATATATATACACATATTAAAACATTCACGCGTCTCCTAAAGTCTTTGAAAAAGCTCCAATACCTTTTGTGGCTCCAAGATTCCTCCTCTCGTTTCTTCAGCAACATTATCATATTCTTAAGATGTTGCAACACACACACCAAAAGATGGGGATCTTCTTGTACGCGGAACAAGGTCTGCTTTTGTAGGTATGTCGGATGTTCCGGGTTCAAAAGATATTTTATTAAATGACTTCTTTGCGTTTCGCGGTAACACTTTCTTTTATTTGTGTCTGTGTGAAGGAGGAGGAGGGGAGGGGAGGGGGGTACATAGCTTTTGAAAATGGAAGAAAAAAAAAAAGAGGCATTCAACAACAAAAATGATATTGCAATGCTCATTCCATCCGTTATATCGGGCGGGAAGTTTTAAGTTTAAACTCATTCCTTTTCGGCGCGAATGTTTACGATAGAGAGAGAGAGAGAGAGAGAGAGAGAGAGAGAGAGAGAGAGAGAGAGAGAGAGAGAGAGAGAGGATGGGGGTGGGGAGGGGAAGGTGAAGGGGCAGGGGGGAGGTACCTACCACGTTTTTGGAATTACGCTCCTGACGAAAGCCTCTTGGAATGCCTTCTTTTTCAACGATGATGGTGGTGATGATGGTGATGGTGATGATCAGACATGAAAAATGAAAATGGCGCCGCTCCCGTACATTAATCCCCACGTCAGCTTGTATACGTGTCGGCGAAACGCGGGACGGAAGAGCTATTAATATTTCTTCTTACAGATCTTTCCCAGGGTGTTTCTCTTCTTCTTTTTCTTCTCTCTATCTCATCTCTCTTGCTCTCTTTCTTTCGCTCATTCTTGCTTGCTTTTCCCTCCCTCTTTCGCTCATTCTTGCTTTCTTATCCTTCTCTCGTCTGCATTTTTTTTATCCTCTCTTCCTTTCTTTCTCTCTCTCTCTCTCTCTCTCTCTCTCTCTCTCACCCTCTCTCTCATCCTCCCATCCTTTATCTCCCCTCCTCTTCCTTATGGGTTCCAAAGACGACACTCGCGTCTCCACAACAGGTCGCCATTGAGACCAGAAAGGCAATTGAAGTGAAAATCTCAAGTGGGCGAAATTCTGAAGAACTTCCTAGGAAGTGCTTGTCGTCGCTCTCGGAAACATGTGATCGTAAACCTGATTTTTACCTGTTATCTGTCACTGTTGCTGGATAGCGCTGTTGAGGCCTTTTTCTGCTGGCTTGCTCGCTCTCGGTCGCTCGCTCTCTCTTTCTCTTGCTCTCGATTACGATTTCGCTTTTTCTGTTTCTTTCCTTCTTTAACTCTCTCTCTCTGTTTCTTTCTTTCTTTATCTCTCTCTCTTTCTCTATTTCTCTCTCTCTCTCTCTCTCTCTCTCTCTCTCTCTCTCTCTCTCTCTCTCTCTCTCTCTCTCTCTCTCTCTCTCTCTCTCTCTCTCTCACTCTCGCTCTCTTTCTATGTGTGTGTGTGAGGAATGAGTGAGTGAGTGAGATAGAGGTAGCGTGAGGAAGAAAGTGGAGGAAGAGAGATAGAAAAAAGAAAGAAACAGAGAGAAAGAGGAACAAAAAGAAACAGAATACGACAGAGAGAGAGAGAGAGAGGGAGAGAGAGAGAGAAACAGACAGAGAAAGAGAGAGAAAGAAAGAAACAGAAAGAAAGATACAGAGAAACTGACAGACAGAGAGAAAAAAAAACAGAATGAGAGAGAGAGAGAGAGAAAGAAAGAAAGAAAGATAGAAGAACAGGACAACCTGACAAATCGGGGGAAAATGCCTCTTAGAAATGACACTTGTCACCCCAGGGTCGGCCAAGCCTCGCCTTTCCTATCTCGTGGCGGACAGTGATTAGTTCCTGACTTCCTGCTTGTCTATAATGAGGATGACAATACTACTATGACTAGTGCTACTCCTGCTTTGCTGCTGCTACTTCTGGTGTTGTTGTTGTTGGTGGTGGTGGTGCTACTGCTATTACTACTGGTACTTCTGTTAGTACTATTGCTACTACTATTACTACTACTACTATTACTACTGTTA
>BOPN01003328.1:42500-45000 GCA_017312705.2 Penaeus japonicus | reverse complement strand
ATGATGATAATGATAACAACAATGATGATAATGATAATGGTGATAATGATGATGATAACAATTAAAATAATAATGATGATTATAGTAATCATGATGATGATGATAGTAGTAATGATAGTAACAATAACAATGACAGTAAGTAACGATGGCTATAAATACAAGAATAATGATAATGATAATACTATTACTATTATTACTAATAAAAACAAAAAGAATCAAGATTGTAGTTATAGTTATGTAGTTATGATGATGATAGTAATGATAATGATGATGATGATGATAATGATCGTAATAGTGATATTGTTGATTAGTGTTAATGATAATGATAAAATAATTATGAGGATGATAATAAGATAATTATAATGATGATAATGCTATGAATGATAACTGCAATGAAAAATAACACTGACTGATAAAGGTGTTTACTAATGATGATGTTAATCATTATGATGATAATAATTAACGATAATGATTTTAGTAATGAAAGCATCAACAAATGTAATGACATTACAGTAATAATAACAGCAAGTATATCAATAGTAATAGTAATCCCCCCCCCCCCCCCAACAACAACACAACCACACTAATCATTAACAATAATAACAATATCAACTACAACAAACACAATAACAATAACAACAATAACCAAACAGGTGTCAACATTTAAACACCCCGCCACCGCCAACAAAAACAATAACAAAGCAGCGTGGGCAGCGTGGATCAGCTGATAAAACGTAAACAAACAGAATTCATTCATCGTTTCCACTCGCTCGAGGGAGGAACCGTACGTGACCAGCGTAATGTTATACCTTTTTCAACAGTTCTTTCTGGTGTATTTCAGTCCACGGGATTGGTCTTGAGTGTGGTTGAATCTCCGAGCTGTGTGTTGTAGGATATATATTACAGAAAGGTGTCGTCCATTTTGGTAAATTGTTTCCTATTTCGCTGCATGTTTTTTTGGTTGTAATTTCCGACAGTGCTTGATTCGAGAAAGTATTTTGACTCATATGTTTGTGCAAATCAGAATTGTCTTCGTAATAAGAAAGCTTCTTTATGCCAAAATGTCTAATGGATAGTTGAAATTGTGATTACGATTCGTCTTTCAATCGTAAATATAAATCCAAGCTTGGATAGAAATTGAAAGAAAAGATATACCTTTTAGAACTAAGAAAATATAGACTTCAGGTACATCAGACAAACATATTCCCATGTCTTGAATTTTGATATGATTAATGATATTGTGTAAGTTCTCTGTAATGTATTGAAGGATATATTTTACAGAAAGGTGTTGTCCATTTTGGTAAATTGTTTCCTATTTTGCTGCCTGCTGTTTAGTAATAATTTCCTAAAGAATTTTGACTCATATGTTTGTGCAAATCAGAATTGTCCTCGTAAATGAGAAAGCTTCATTATGCCTAGAGGAGGAAATGCAATCCTATGAGTGAGAATAATGGTAAGATTGAATATATTGCCATGCATATCCATCTACTTTGTGGGCTGTCAGAAGAAATCAGCTTGATGTATTTTTCATATAAGTGCTATGCCAGTGGCCTCAATCACACCTGATTATTGTAGATTATTGATTGATACATATGGGACAATATTATGTTTATGGAAATGTATTTTTTGATTGTCAGGTTGTCATTATAAATAAAATAATTCCACAGCTTCATTTCATGCCAGATGCAGTTTATGAAAGTTCAAACTGTTTAGGTGGGTAGGAACAGGATTTAACACCGTATGAAAAATTATTGCGCCATCATTGTTGCTCGAAACTGGCTATAAAATTGACTACCGCAACTTAAACACGCCCTGTACTGTTTCACGGTAACTGGTAAAGGTCTGCAAAATAAAGATACTACAGCGAGAAACTGTATTCTCCCTTAACTGAATGAGGAGATAGGACGTAAACCTTTTCTGCCTTTTGCCAAATCTTGCTGGAAGAGTAAATTGCAAGAGCAGCTGGGTTTTATAAAGAGAGTGTTAATTGGTTGGTCAGTGAAACAGATGCACTGTGATAAGTGGGGAGAAAGTTTGTCTTTGCTGCGTCAACGCGGAGATCTTTTGGGACGAGAGTGTTGCAGTCAGAGACGTATGGGTTTGGAACGGGTATGGGTTGAGGGGACACTTCGCAATTTAGTGTATGTATGAGAGCAAGGCATGTGCACCCTCACACAACCTTGTGATGTGTTCTAAACTATGGATATCTTTACAGGTACTTATGCAGGATGCTTTGTAACTTATATAGATTGAAACCTCTGTCATGTGGAACTAAATGGCTTCCTCAGAAGGGACTTGGAAGGTATGGCATTTTATATATTATTTTTCTTTGCTTTTACTTTAAGACACTTTTTTACAACTGTAAAAGTAGAATATCATTGCTTGTGGTTTGCTTTAGTTTTTACAAATAATAGGGTCTATTAATATGTATTATAATACCTTTTCTAGTACTGATATTTTTAGCACTAATATGCTGTATTCATGTGTGTCAGTGGATTCA
>BOPN01003328.1:30000-32500 GCA_017312705.2 Penaeus japonicus | reverse complement strand
GAATTTCCGTAATGAAACAGCCATTGAACAATAAAGGCAGGAAAGGTTGTGAGTGAAATGTCTGTATTTATTAGTCAGATACAGAAGAATTCCTATATGTCAAACTTGTCTCTCATTCTCTCTCTCTCTCTCTCTCTCCCTCACCCTTCCATCCCTCCCTCCCTCCCTTTCCCTCTCCCTCTCTCTCTCTCTCTCCCTTTCCCTCTCCCTCCCTCCCTCCTTCCTCCATCCTTTCCCCCCTCTCCCTCCTTTCCCCTCTCTTTGCTTCCCTCTCCCTCCCTCACCCTACCTCTCCATCCTTCCCCCCCTCCTTTCCTCTCCTTTCCCCTCCCTCTCCCTCCTTCTCCCATTCTCTCCCTCTCTCTCACCCTCTCGATCCCATGTTTCTCATCACCAATCAACACATTCCATTTGGCTTTTGCTGTGTCCTGACTTTGCATTAATTAAAGAAGTATATATGAAGTATATATGGAAAGGGTCTTAATCCAGTGCAATGCCATATATTTGTGTTAGGTGGGAAGAGTGCTATTTTAGGGTGCATTAAGAATTTTTGTATATTTTAGAAGAGAAATGGATGGAGAATGATGAGTCACGTGAGTCTTTTGAAGGGAGTAATGGTATTCTGTTATGCTGTTGGAATGTTACGTGTATTTGAGATCTTCATACGGATGTTTGCTCACACAATTATTACATATCATCTTCAGGTTTAGCCTTATCTTTGCTTTCTTTTCTTTCTTGATTTTAGTGAATTATACGTGTTGCAAGTTTTGAATGATTATTTTTAATATGAATTTTGAATAAATAATGTAAAGAGAAGAGGATAGAATGATAATGATGATAAGCATAACTCAAGATTTCATGTTAAATGTTTCACACAGAGAAAGAGTGAATTAAATTTTAATGTATTACAAAAGATGAAGTGTTATTTGTAGTATGCAATGTTGTGCTACTTTGTTCTTAGTCGTGTGACTTTATTTTAGTTTTTGAGTCATTCTGATATAACGTGGAAAGGTACTGCAGAAATAAGCAAAAAATATTTATGCCCATGAGCACACTTCAATATTAGTTTATTCATTAAAGCAACTCTGTAAAACTCAGTCTAAAGAAATACAATACTCTACAATTTCCTTTGTACAAGAACAATACTAGAGTTTTTTCAGACGCCATGTTTCCCATTACTCTCTAATTTCCGAACCAATTTCTGGCTCCTGGTGGATAACTATCTCTTTCACAATGTCTTTCTACTTACCTACTGAAACACAATGTTGCTCCAAGTGCTAGTTATATCTATATATCTGTATCTATATTTACATTTTCTTTAAATACTTGCTCTTCCAGTCAAGTTCTTCCATATCCGCGAAGTTTTGTATGTTGGGTACCGCACATCTCGTACTTACCATTGCTCAAGTAATCTTTATATTAACAACTTTCCTTGATTTTTCTAAGGTAATAAGGTGGTTTGTGTTCTCTGGCTTGTATGCGATTCTGTGAATGGCAAAGACACTTTACTTGATTGAGAAAATTACCTTAGAAAACGGCTGTTCACAGAATAAGCACATTTTGTGTTGTTTTGGGTTTTTCTCTCAAGGGATCTTATGCTTTGCTCGTGACTTCCTGTACAATTTATGATTGATATATATAATGAAATACTGATAGTTCCTTCACAGTTGGGTAGTAGTTTGATGCTGTACTCAGAAGTATTGTATTAGAAGAGTAATAGCTTTAAATGGTCCTGATTTAAGTGCTTTTATGATATTTTTTTTGCAAAATGAATCCTTGAACAACTGCTTTTAGTGGAAGTCTAAACACGCCCCCCTCCCCCGTTGCCGCACAGAAAATTATTCTTAATACTTGCCAAAATATTTTCAAACTAAACAGTATTAAGAGAAAAAAAAAACTTTTTTAAGAGATGGAACAGCACGTAGAATAGAACACAAAAATAAAGTATTATGAAACAGGATGTTAATTTATTTTTATCAATGTAGTTTCAATAAAAGATACAGATTTTTAAAGGTCTGTGATTTATTTTATATAACTTGATATTTATTTTATGTAAGGTAATTTATTGGGTACATTCAAATGTTTTATTTTCAAAGGGTATTTTTGCCTTAGCAGAGTGATTAATATTTATTACAGAGAGATTCATATCTTTTCTATTGTAAGAAATTAATCTTCGTAATAATTTCGAATTCCTATTTTAACAGTTGCTGTGTATTTAGAGAGACATGCACTGAAGTAAACTGGTTACCTAATACGATAATTTTTATTCTCCTTGTTTCAGTGTGATTATAGAATATTTAAAATCCTTCAGTACTTTGCTATACAACAGATATTACAATGATAAAGAGTTGAAATAATGATAAAGAACTGAAATAATGATAAAGGATGGAAATGATGATAATGAATTGAAATAATTATAAAGAATTGAAATACTGATAAAGAATTGAAATGATAAAATTATTAATGAATAGTAATTGATAGATTACCATCACTAAGAGGG
>BOPN01003328.1:10000-12500 GCA_017312705.2 Penaeus japonicus | reverse complement strand
CAGAAAACTCACCTCATAAAACCTAGAAAACAAGACAAGAGAAACCTAGACAACTCACCTCATCATCCGAGAGAGAAGTGAGGAGAAACCCAGACTACTCACCTCATAAACCGAGAAGACAAGAAAAACCAAGAAAACTCACCTCATAAACCGAGAAGACAAGAGAAATCAAGAAAACTCACCTCATAAAACCTAGAAGACAAGACAAGAGAAACCTAGACAACTCATCTCATAGACCGAGAAGACAAGAAAAAACCTAGAAAACTCACCTCATAAAACCTAGAAGACAAGACAAGACCTAGACAACTCACCTCACTCACCTCATCATCCGAAAGAGAAGTGAGGAGGCATACACACACACACACACCACACGATAGACGATAGACACGGTACGTAACCACACGAGGAAGTTCCTCTGACGTCACGTCCTCCTGGTCAGACGGACACTTCCTCTTCTTTCTCCCCTTTTCTTTCGCTCAATGGCGGTGCTTACTCGAAGGATTATGTGGCCGGAGGGGGGGGGGGGGGGGGGGGGGGGGGGGGGGGGGGGGGGGGGGGGGGTCACTTTTAGAGTAAGTCCCCTTTAAGCGGATGGGTTTGCGTTGGTCGTTATAGAGAGAGAGTTTAGAGGGTTTATGGTATGAGGGGTTTTTAAGGTTGATGTAAAGGAAACATGAGGTTGGGTTTTTGTTTTTTTCTTTCTTTTTTCTTTTATCTTAGATATGGGGAAAGATTGATTCTAAATGTTTCGTCTTGTCGTTCGTGTGTACGGGGATCGAAAACGAGAGAAAACTTTTTTCTCTGACGTCACTTAGAGAGAGAGAGAGAGAGAGAGAGAGAGAGAAGACAGACAGAGGGGAGGAGTATAGAGAGAGAGAGAGAAAGAAAGATAGAAAGAAAGAGAGGGAGGAAGGGGCTGAGAGAGAGGGAGAGGAAAAAAACAGACATAGAAATAGAGAGACAAAAACAAAGACATATAGGGACAAAAAACACAAAACAGAGACCCCGCCAGACAAACAAACAGACAGACAGACAGGCAACCGGAAAGAAAGAGAGACAGGGGCGTCCACAAGCTCTCCAGGCCTGCTGCCCACATCGAGATCCTTCGCCAGAGGATCAACCAGCCAGCAGAGCGAGCCGTAAAGAGTTCCCCTTGTGATTAGGACGATCCCGGGGCCTCGTGTAAAGGATCTATAAATACAGATGAAGCTTCTGGGATGAGCTGTTAGGAGGAAGGGGGGAGGGGGGAGGGGGATTGGGAGGGGGAGGGGGAGGGGGAGTGAGGAGGATGGGGATGAGGAGCTACGGGGGAGGGGGAGGGGGATGAGGAAGGGGTGAGAAGAAGCTTTCCTGTTTAAAATTCTGAGCTTTTTAAAACACTCCTGTTTATTGTTAATAGTTCTGGAGTTCATTATTCGCATGGTAATTATGCAACTTTATAGAAGACAAACTTTGAATTAAAGTTTGATAGGAACACTATTTTTTTTTCAGAAAAAATATATATAATAAAACAAATATATATCCAAAACTGAATGTGATTAGACATGTCAATGGTCATGTACATATGCTCCAACATGATTTCATAATATATGTATTAGTTGTGTAAAATGTCTCATTCCTTTACTATATTTAGAAGAAAAAAAAGTTAACAGCTTCAAAATACGGCCAAGTATATAATTAGGTAATTAAATTTTTCAGATCATAATTCACTTTAAAAAAGTGAATTTTCTGTCTGTTTATTCAATCATTATTATTATCATCTTCATTATTATTGTTGTTATTATTATTATTAGCTTCATCCAATTATTACTTACTGTATATATAAATGTTTAAGGCAGCACATGTGCGTGTAAGTCACTTGTATGTATGCATGTGCAAGTCTGCATGTATGTATACACATATCAAAGATTATGCATGAGAGAGAGAGAGAGAGAGAGAGAGAGAGAAGGAGTGAGAGAGAGAGGGAGGGAGAGAGACAGAGAGAGAGAGAAAGAGAGAGAGAGAAAAAAAAAAAGAGAAAGAGAGAGAGAGAGAGAGAGCTAACCTATTCCTACCAATATAACATAACACTTTATTTAAGATAGACACTTTATTCAACCGAGTATTACAAATAGTTAGTCACACACGCCCCTTAATTAATGATGGATTGAGAAATAGTTCTGGTTATAGACACGCCCAGAATAGGGAGAGCTATTAATTCAAATAGTTATCACTTCCCTCCACTCAGAGAAGTATATATCATATACAGTATAATCCTTATAACTCATATACCGTATATTCCCTACACTGTATTATAGACCATATATATTCCCCTTTCTCTGTAATCTATATCAGTATACAATTAATTTCCTTCTATGGTCTATATATATGCATTGTATACTGTATACTGTTTACATCATATATACCGAATTTGGCATTTTCTTTGGCTTCATCCATGGGCGTATTATGTATGGTTGGATACCATAGTAGTATGATGATAAGTCATTTCCATAATGATCAT
>BOPN01003327.1:152291-154791 GCA_017312705.2 Penaeus japonicus | reverse complement strand
ATAGTAGAATAATTGGAATCACTATTTTTATTGTTTTTCTCATTATTATTACTGTTTATGCTCATTTTATTGTCAACGCTATTGTCATTTTCTTCATTATGCATTTCTATCCTTTCCATTATATGTATACATACATACACACACACACACACACACACACACACACACACACACACACATATATATATATATATATATATGCATATGTATATATATATATATATATATATATATATATATATATATATGTATATATACATATATTTACACATACACATATATAAATAAATAAATAAATAAATATTTATGTATATATATATATATATATATATATATATATATATATATATATATATATATATATATATATATATATATATAGGTGTGTGTGTGTGTGTTCGTTTGTATGTATATATACATACATATATATGTATGTTTATATATAAATATATATGTATATATATATATATGTATATATACATGTATATATTTATATTTATTTATATACATATATATGTATATATTTATTTTCATTTATATGAATATATTTATATGTATTTATCTATCTATATATCTATCTATATGTATACATAAATACACACTCACTCACACACACACACACACACACATATATATATGTATATATATATATATATATATATATATATATATATATATATATGTATATATATATATATATGCATATATATATAAATGTATATATATATATATATATATATATTCATATATATACATATGTACATATATATATATATATATATATATATATTTGTGAATGGACACTCATATTAATTAGCCATATATAATATGTAAAGAAATCGTCACGAAAAAGAAAGTAAATAAAAAGAAATGCTTAAAAATAAATTTCGAAGAAAAAAATTACAAACACCTCTGTCTAAATCGGAATAAAAAATCTAATCCCAAAGAAAGGCAAAATTTCCTTTGGTTTCCCCGATTCTGAAAGGTATAATTATTTCCCGCACCAACGATTATGGATCACCTTTGAGAAACAACAAGAGCATCTATAGGATATCCTGTAAGCAAGGAGCAAGGGTTTGATATCACAAGGACACTTCTATGATCAGTGAAAAAAAGTGTCTATATGAATGACTTTTATAGTTTTAGAAATCACATGTATTACTACTATGCATTTTATACAATAAGAGTTTCTTGCACTCTGTTGCTTATACACATGATAAAGTAAAAATGTGTGTGAATAAGAAACAAAAAAGTCATATAAGTAATGTCACCTTTCTCCTCTGATGCGATGTCTTTAATGGTGATACTGATAGAATAATGATAATGATTATCAACACATAGTTATCTGTAGATTTTCACACAGACAGAAACACACACACACACGCAAACATATATATATATACAAAAACATATACATATAAATATGTATATATATATATATATATATATATATATATATATATATATATATATATATACATATATATACATAATATATATATATATATATATATATATATATATATATATATATATATATATATATATATATATATATACACAGGTATATATATATATATATATATATATATATATATATATATATATATATATATAGATAGATAGATAGATAGATAGATAGATGTATATGGCAGATAAACCCACTATACCTGAGAAACATATTTATTAGAAGATGAGACTACAGTTTCGAAATTCACCTGGATTACATCTTCAGACTTCAGAGTGTTTTTTCAGAGTCATATATATATATACATATATGATATATATGATAGTAATGCTTTCCATGTCTATAGTGTGATAATTGTTAGCTAACAACAATTTGATTATATCTATTAATGATATTACAATAGAGTTAAAAACAATATGAACAAAAAAACAAATATCATAATGACACTGATGTAAAGAAACCAATGAAAAAAAAACCCAAATAGTAAGTTTATAATCGAGTGTTGTTGGTCTAAGGCAAGCAAGCAGAGTGGGCGGAGCTTTATGAACAGTATATAAGCCTCAGCCACCCATTGGAAGAACACCAGTCTCATGACCCAAAAGCCACAGCAATGTCTTTCAGGGTAAGTGCATGCCAGTGTCAGTAGCAAGACAATCATATGACATTAATGGTACATGGCCATAAATGCATGGCGAAAACACGACAGTAATAAAACTATTGTAACAAAGCCGATACTTAAGTAGATAGCTGATTATAATAATATTGAAAGCAATAGTGGTAATATCTATATCATTCGTAAAAATGGTAATATTGATATAAAAAAAGCATCGTTGGCAATAATAATAAATTATAGTACCAATACATTTAACATTTACCATGTTAAATTTAGAGCTCAGTAATGACCAAATTCCTATAACGGATATGTCGTCATAATCTATTGCTAAGTACAATAGGCTTAGCCCTAACTGTTCATAACTTTGTATGTCTGCAGACCGTTATTTACTTCACCTTGATGGTGGGCGCCCTTGCGGA
>BOPN01003327.1:122291-124791 GCA_017312705.2 Penaeus japonicus | reverse complement strand
AACGTTAACAATAATGATAATGATGATGACAATAATAATAATGGTAATAATAATGATAACAATAGTAAAAATAATGACAACGATAATGATACTGACAAAAATAGTGATGATAATAATGATTATAATAATCATTATAACAACGACAATGATAACAATAGTTAGACTAACAATGATGATGATGTTTACTGTTGTTGTTTTCGTTGATGATTAGGATGATGATACTGATACATGATGATAATGAAAATTATAATGAGGATGAGAGAATGATGATGATGATGATGCTTATATATAGTGATAATGATAATTATTATACTGATACATAATGAAAATGATAATAATGATGATGATAATAATGGTAATAAAAATAATGATTATACTGATACATAATGAAAATGATAATAATGATAATGATGGTAATAATAGTAATAATAATAATAATGATAATGATTATGGTAATAATCATAATTACAATAATAATACTAATCCTATTAATAATGATAAAATAAACTACAATAAAGTGAAACCAAGCCTTTTGTCTGAACCCGCCCTTCTGAGTTTTCCTTTAAAGGAGCGTTCTCATGATTACAAGTCACGCAGCGTTCAAGGTGGAGGCTCTCCAGTCCCCTTGGCCAGTGCAGGGGATACGGTGCGTTCTCTGGCCCTAGAGGCGATGTCCCTCGGGGCTTCTGTCGACCTTCGGATCCATTCATAAAGATGAAGACACTCCAGTGACAACACCGTTATTATGTGCGTGATATCCAAAAATAACCCCCAGTGACTGTCATATATTGTAGGAGTAATGACGGCAGTGACAGTGAAAATAACTTGAATACATTGATGGATTTAGTATTAATGGCGGTTTATGTCACTTATTAATATTAAACAATATAATTTAATATTGAATTGATATCCGTCGCATAATTGCACTTTTACTTGCCGTTTTATTTTCCAGGAAACTTGTTGTTGTAACTAAACTATTAAAAGTCTGGATCATGTAAAAGTATTTTTAATTCCCGAATCAACAGTTGAACTCTTGTAAGGCATTCGATTAGACGCTCTACTAACAAAGCAGACGCAGAGTAAAAGGTGTGTGTGTGAGAAGTTTCATGATATCGTCAGGTGCTCCAGTAAACTAAGGTCATCCAGACTTCACCACACACGCTCTTGGTGCCTTCACATATCACGCTCACATTCAGCAAGAGCCACTTATCATTCAGACTATCAACAAATGTTGGAGTATTAAGGAAGTAGGGAAGGAGTGAGGGAGAAAAGGAAGATTAAAAATATGAACAAGAGTAAAGATAGAGAGGATGAAAACAGAAATAATGATGACAGAAAATGATTGCGAAAGTTGAAGCTGAAAAAATGGAAAGCAAATGAAGGAAGGCATAATGATAACACCCGCAATGGAAGAAAGTTAATCATCGATTAATAATGATGAAAAGTTGTGATGATTGGGATGATGTCCATCATAATGATAAAACAAGTAATGCTAATGAATATAGCAACAACAATAATAATAGTTATTGTTATTATTTATAATGGCTATAACAATCAAATCACAATTAACAATCCTATATCTGTAAGGATCTTGATAAGGATAGCATATTCAAATGAAATAAATAACTGTCATCATGGAGGTAACATATATAGCAGGAAAAGAATTCCTGGCGAGTGAAGATCCAAAGCGATGCAGCGCAGGCTTACTGAGCTTGTGAACCCGCCCCTGGGTAGATGTCAAGTTGTGAAATCCCACAAAAATGTTTCGTGTTGCGTTCTCATTCGGATCGTGTTCCAGAAAATTATGTCTACGTAGTTACTGACAAAAAGTTTGATCTCAGGATCCGACATATCAAACCATGATACATAATGATGATTATTCATTACTAATCTATTGTGGAGTATTATCCGTTAGTTAATCATGAGGCAAGTCACTTGCCTGTGACTTATTGGAGAGGCGCATGGAAGGACGGAAGAACCAAACATCGATTATCATCCTTACGCCCCTAAGGATATACTGCTCGTCGTCTAAACATGTTTATGTAAGAGGAAGGGCGGTGGTCACTCAAGTCCGCGCATGTCAAGGGTTACTCTGCTTTCCCTCTTCATAGTGACGTCACAACGAGCAAAGTGGGCGGAGCATTGCGTATATATAGCTCTTTCAACCAGTGGAGAGTGGTATTCCCTTCCTGTTCTCAAACGAAATAATATGTCTTTTAGGGTATGTTTCTAAAGGATGCTCGTGTAATACACTTAATGCTTGTAAGTCTTGAAACATTACTAATTTTAGGTCTCCCCTTCATGAATAGGTCGCTGTGTTCGTCACCTTGATGGTAGGTGCCCTTGCGGACTCTAGCCCCAGATATAGTCCGCCAACTCCATCTTATGACCCTCCTGCACCATCCTACAATGCACCAGCACCTGCCCCTTCAGTAAGGCTTAAGAACTTGTAGTTGTGATTTCTCGTTGCCTGCAATCGGTAGAGAAATAAAATATTTTA
>BOPN01003327.1:104791-117291 GCA_017312705.2 Penaeus japonicus | reverse complement strand
ACTTACACCGTGAACGGCGACTCCGGCTATGTAGCTGAAGTTTCGTACCAAGGCGAAGCCCAGTACCCAGCCCAGGAACCTTCTAGGTCCTATCAACCTGCCCCCTCCCCATCCTACCAGCCTGCTCCTTCCCCTGCCTACGGCTAAAATTCATATATAAAATAAATACTTTGTAAAGAATGCATTTAGGATTGTAAATAAAGCTTAATCATTGATAATTTATCTAAACTAAATAAAATGTAACATAATATAGTGAAAAATGTATTTCAAAAGCCTTTAATAAGCTTAATACTTTTGTTATGATTGTCATAGTATTATAGATATATGAACAACAAAACAAGAACATCAGTAAGAATAATGACAATAACAGTAACAATAATGACATAATGATAAGAACGATGAAAACCTGAGAACAAACCTAAAGCGTGTTTATGCTTGGCTTTTTCGATGTTTGTTTGATGATAAAGATGATGGTAGAAAATAAAAAGTAATAAAAGTAATAATTAAGACAGCCGTATTACAAAGGAACACTGCTATCATCATATATAGATAAAATAGCCTTTCTCTCTCTCTTTATACCTCTCTCTCTATATATAAATGTATGTATAAATAGATATATGTATATATTACCAATACATATATATATATACACACAAACGCATACCCTCACACATACACACACACATACACATACACACACACACACACACACAGACACACACACATATATATACATATATATATATATATACATATACATATATATATATATAATATATATATATATATATATATATATATATATATATATAGAGAGAGAGAGAGAGAGAGAGAGAGAGAGAGATAGATAGATAGATAGATAGATAGATAGATAGAGAGAAGCAGAGACAGAGAGGCATATACATATATAAGTATATATATATATATACATATATATATATATATATATATATATTTATGTATATATGTGCGAGTATACATATATACATGTATACATACATACATGTACACACACACACAAACACATATATATGAATATATATATATATATATATATATATATATATATATATATATATATATATGAATATATATATATATATACAAATATGAATATATATATATATATATATATATATATATATATATATATATATATGAATATACATATATAAACATGAATATGTATATATAAATATATATATAAATTTATATATATAAATATGAATATGTATATATATATATATATATTTATATATATACACACACATATAAGTGTGCATAGATATATACTGGGGAATATCCATGCGTTTGATTTGTGAAGGGAAACGTTGCGGCATCCATAGGGAAATTTATTTCTACTGTCATTATTTTGATTGGCCATTATCAATATTTCTCTTATCATAATCATTCTCATTGCCATTATTGTCAACATTATCACAATCATTATCATTATTATCACTATTGTTATTATCAATATATTATCATAATAATCCTTATCATTACCATCATTGATATGATCATAAAAAATACTATGATGATAATATTCCATTTCCATCTTTGACATTATCATTTATAGACTTTGCTACAGTTTACAGCTGTTGAGCATACAATTTCATATTATTATTTTTTTCTAAACTATAGTACAGCTAGCTTGTTATTGATTTTGACGTTTCGTTCTATAGTGTTCCACGAGTGAGTGATATATGTAATTTAATGAATCAAGACGGAGGCACAGAACTTACTACGAAAGTGATGGTAGCAAATGGAAGATTCTTTAACAAACTTTCCTTATTGTATCAACAACCTTGGATAAATATCGTCCTTCGGTAATGGCATCTTTTTGTCTTAAAATGTAATGCTACCCAAAATTAAAAGTAAACATATAATATCAATGCCCTCCCTTAAAACAATAAAATTCATTATCGTTGCATATAGATCTATAAAAGGTATATCTATATATATGATTGTAGATATGATACATTCAGGGTGAATAATAATGAGGGAAAATAAAAGAGATAACAGAACATGTGACAAAGAAAAATGGCAAGGAAGAGAAAAGAAAAGCTTGTACAAAAGAAAGCAACAAGAACATAATTCCCAGAGAGTACAATTAGCCTATATATTCTTTATCATTACCCTTTTGTATCAACTTTAGTATAACTAAACTCGAAATGACCTTTACCTCTTCATTCCCGGTGACGTTACATCATAAAACGTGGGCGGACCTTCGAGTATATAAAGGGCCAGCAAACTCTGGACGGTACCACTCCCTCTCTTCTTCCAAGACGTTAAAGATGACTGTCAAGGTCAGTTTCCGACTATCAATCTTGCACATACACTCTTTTATTTTCAAGTTCCTAAAAAAAAAAAAGAGATAATATATGTTGCCATTTCAATCTTCTACAGATTGCTGTGTTCGTTGCCTTAATGGCTGGAGCCCTTGCTGACTCTGGTCCGAGATACAGTCCACCTACTCCTTCCTACAATCCCCCTGCTCCCACATACAACGCCCCAGCACCTGCTCCTACATACAACGCCCCTGCACCTGCTCCTTCAGTAAGTTCTTTGCAAAATTAATGAATGTAAGGCGTCTTTAATGACAAACTTTTCCTTTATTGTATGATCTATTAAATTTGTTTCTTTACTTTTATTTATCTTTTTTTTTCTCTGAATAAGGGACCTGCACAGTACGACTTCAACTATGCCGTGAAGGACGACTACTCCGGCAACGACTTCGGTCACCAAGAAAGCCGAAATGGATACGACACTCAGGGAACCTACTACGTTCAGCTTCCCGATGGTCGTCTGCAGACGGTGACTTACACCGTGAACGGCGACTCCGGCTATGTAGCTGAAGTTTCGTACCAAGGCGAAGCCCAGTACCCAGCCCAGGAACCTTCTAGGTCCTATCAGCCAGCTCCTTCTCCATCCTACCAGCCTGCTCCTTCCCCATCTTACCAGCCTGCTCCTACCCCTGCCTACGGCTAAACTTTTATACCGATCTGAAGATCCTTTGAAGCTTGAAGAAAGAGTGCGTGTATGATTGTAAATAAAATGTGACATAATATAGTGAAAAACATATTTCAAAAACCTTTAATAAGCTTAATACTTTTGTTATGATGATAGCCATAGTGTTATAGATATAAGAACAAAGCAGCAAAAACATCAGTAACAATAATGACAATAACAATAACAGTAACAATAAAGACACAATGATGAGAACGATGAAAACCTGAGAACAAACCCAAAGCGCGTTTATGCTTGACTTTTTCTATGTTTATTTGATGATGTTAAAGATGATAATAGAAAATAAAAAGTAATAACAGTAACGATAATAACAATAATGATGAAAACAGCCGTATTACCATGAACACTGCTATCATCATATATGGATAAATAAGTCTTTCTCTCTCTCTCTCTCTCTCTCTCTCTCTCTCTCTCTCTCTCTCTCTCTCTCTATATATATATATATATATATATATATATATATATACATGTGTGTGTGTGTGTGTGAATGTACGTATACATAGATATATGTATATATTATCAATACATATGCACACACACAAACGCACACATTCACACATACACATACAGACACACACACATATATATAGAGACAGATACGTATACATATATGTATATATATACATATATATATGTATATATATATATATATATATATATATATATATATATATATGTATATATACATATATATATATATATATATATATATATATATATATATATATATATATATATATATGTATGTATGTATGTAAGTATATATATATGTATATATATATATAGATATATAGATATATAGATAGATAGATAGCTAGATAGATATATAGATATAGATATCACAAAAAACACAAACACAGTAACGAGCACATAACAGAATTAATAAAACACTGCCACACATTGAAAGGAAAAACTCGCGACGTTTCGATCTTTTTAAAGAAAGTTTCTCATCAGGCGTAAGCAATCCAAATATTTTTGAAATTGCTCACGCCTGATGAGGAACTTTCTTTAAAAAGTTCGAAACGTCGCGAGTTTTTTCTTTCAATTTGTGGCAGTGTTATATATATATATATATATATATATATATATATATATATATATATATATATATATATACACACATATATATATGTGCCTAGACATATACTGGGGAATATTCATGCGTTTGATTTGTGAAGAGAAATGTTGTGGCATCCATAGGGAAATTTATTTTTATAGTCATTATTATTTTGATTGGTCATTATCAATATTTCTCTTATCATAATCATTCTCATTGTCCTCATTATCAACATTATTACAATCATTGTCATTATCATTATTATCACTATTCCTATCACTATCAATATTATTATCACTATTCCTATCACTATCAATATTATTATCATAATCATCCTTATCATTACTATCATTAATATGATCATAAAATATACTATGATGATAATATTCCCATTTTCATTTTTGACATTATCATTTATAGACTTTTTTACAGTTTACAGCTGTCGAACATACAATTTCATAGTATTTATTTTTTTTCTCTAAACTATAGTATAGCTTTCGATTTTTACGTTTTGTTCTTTAGTGCTCTACGAGTGAGTGATATATATGATTTAATAAATCAAGACGGAGGCACAAAGCTTACTACTCCGAAAGTGATGATAGCAAATGGAAGATCCTTTAACAAACTTTTCTTATTGTATCAACTACCCTGGGTAAATATCGTCTTTCGGTAATGGCATCTTTTTGTCTTAAAATGTAACGCTACCCAAAATTAAAAGTAAACATATAATTTCAATCCCCTCCCTTAAAGCACTAAAATTCTTTATCGGAGTTGGATATAAATCAATGAAAGGTATATCTATTTAGATGATTATAGATATAATGCATTCAGAGTGAATAACAATGAGGAAAAAGAAAAGAGATAACAGAACATGTGACAAAGAAAAAAGGCAAGAGAAAAGAAAAACATGTACTAAAGAAAGGTACAAGGGCATATTTCCCACAAAGTACAGTTGGCCTACATACTCTTTATCATTACTCTTTTGTATCAGCTTTAGTATAACTAAACTCGAAATAACCTTTTCCTCTTCATTCCCGGTGACGTCACATCATACAACGTGGGCGGACCTTCGAGTATATAAGGGGCCAGCAAACTCTGGTCGGTACCACTCCCTCTCTTCTTCCAAGACGTTAAAGATGGCTGTCAAGGTCAGATTCCGACTTCCAATCTTGAACACACTCTTTTTCAAGTTCCTAAAAAAAAGGTAATATATGTTGTCATTTCAATCTTCTACAGATTGCTGTGTTCGTTGCCTTAATGGCTGGAGCCCTTGCTGACTCGGGTCCAAGATACAGTCCACCTACTCCTTCCTACAATCCCCCTGCTCCCACATACAACGCCCCAGCACCTGCTCCTTCGGTAAGTTCATTGCAAAATTAATGAATGTAAGGCGTCTTTAATGACAAACTTTTCGTTTACTGTAAGTATAATCTATTAAATTTGTTTCCTTACTTTTATCTATTTTTTTTCTCTGAATAAGGGACCTGCACAGTACGACTTCAACTATGCCGTGAAGGACGACTACTCCGGCAACGACTTCGGTCACCAAGAAAGCCGAAATGGATACGACACTCAGGGAACCTACTACGTTCAGCTTCCCGATGGTCGTCTACAGACGGTGACTTACACCGTGAACGGCGACTCCGGCTATGTAGCTGAAGTTTCGTACCAAGGCGAAGCCCAGTACCCAGCCCAGGAACCTTCTAGGTCCTATCAGCCAGCTCCTTCTCCATCCTACCAGCCTGCTCCTTCCCCATCTTACCAGCCTGCTCCTACCCCTGCCTATGGCTAAACTTTTATACCGATCTGAAGATCCTTTGAAGCTTGAAGAAAGAGTGCGTGTATGATTGTAAATAAAATGTGTCATAATATAGTGAAAAATGTATTTCAAAAGCCTTTAATAAGCTTAATACTTTTGTTATAATGATTGCCATAGTGTTATATATAAAAGAACAAAACAACAAGAACATCAGTAACAATAATGATAATAACAATAACAGTAGCAATGATAACATAATGATAACAACGATGAAAACCTAAGAACAAACCTAAAGCGCGTTTATGCTTGGCTTTTTCGATGTTTGTTTGATGATGTTAAAGATGATTGTAGAAAATAAAAAGTAAAAAGAGTAATGATTAAAACAGCCGTATTACAAAGGAACACTGCTATCATCATATATAGATAAAATAGCCTTTCTCTCTCTCTTTATACCTCTCTCTCTATATATAAATGTATGTATAAATAGATATATGTATATATTATCAATACATATATATACACACAAACGCATACCCTCACGCATACACACACACACACACACACACACACACATATATATACATATATATACTTATATATACACATACATATACATATATATATATAGATATATATATATATATGTAGAGAGAGAGAGAGAGAGAGAGAGAGAGAGAGAGAGAGAGAGAGAGAGAGAGAGTTAAAGAGAGAATGAAGAAGTGAGGACAGAGAATAGAGGGAGGGAAAGAGAGGGAAAGAGAGAGAGAGAGAGATAGATATAGATATATATATATATATATATATATATATATATATATATATACATATGTGTGTGTGTGTGTATGTATACATATATACATATATACATACATATACACACATATACACAAACACATATATATACATATATATATATATATATATATATATATATATATATATATATATATATATATGAATATATATATATATATATATATATATAAATATGGATATATATATATATATATATATATATATATATATATATATATATATATATATAAATATATACATATAAATATATATATATATATATATAAATATGAATGTATATATGATATATATATATATATATATATATATATATATATATATATATATATACATATATACATATATATATATGCATAGACATATACTTGGGAATATCCATGCGTTTGATTTGTGAAGGGAAACGTTGTGGCATCCATAGGGAAATTTATATCTATTGTCATTATTTTGATTGGTCATTATCAATATTTCTCTTATCATAATCATTCTCATTGCCATTATTGTCAACATTATCACAATCATTATCATTATTATCACTATTGTTATTATCAATATATTATCATAATAATCCTTATCATTACCATCATTGATATGATCATAAGATATACTATGATGATAATATTCCATTTCCATCTTTGACATTATCATTTATAGACTTTGCTACAGTTTACAGCTGTTGAGCATACAATTTCATATTATTATTATTTTTTTAAACTATAGTACAGCTAGTATTGATTTTTACGTTTTGTTCTTTAGTTTTCCACGGGTGAGCGAAATATGTAATTTAATTAATCAAGACGGAGGCACAGAGCTTACTACGAAAGTGATGATAGCAAATGGAAGATTCTTTAACAAACTTTCCTTATTGTATCAACAACCTTGGATAAATATCGTCCTTCGGTAATGGCATCTTTTTGTCATAAAATGTAATGCTACCCAAAATTAAAAGTAAACATATAATATCAATGCCCTCCCTTAAAACAATAAAATTCATTATCGGTGTTGCATATAAATCTACAAAAGGTATATCTATATATATACATATATATGATTGTAGATATGATACATTCAGGGTGAATAATGATGAGGAAAAATAAAAGAGATAACAGAACATGTGGCAAAGAAAAAAGGCAAGGAAGAGAAAAGAAAAGCTTGTACAAAAGAAAGCAACAAGATAATTCCCAGAGAGTACAATTAGCCTATATATTCTTTTTCATAACCCTTATGTATGAGCTTTAGTATAACTAAACTCGAAATGACCTTTTCCTCTTCATTCCCGGTGACGTCATATCATTCAACGTGGACGGACCTTCGAGTATATAAGGGGCCAGCAAACTCTGATCGGTACCACTCCCTCTCTTCTTCCAAGACGTTAAAGATGGCTGTCAAGGTCAGATTCCGACTACCAATATTTGCAGATACACTCTTTTTTCAAGTTCCTAAATAAGAGGTAATATATGTTGCCATTTCAATCTTCTACAGATTACTGTGTTCGTTGCCTTAATGGCTGGAGCCCTTGCTGACTCTGGTCCGAGATACAGTCCACCTACTCCTTCCTACAATCCCCCTGCTCTCGCATACAACGCACCTGCACCTGCTCCTTCGGTAAGTTCTCAGCAAGGTTAATGAATGTAAGGCGTCTTTAATGACAAACTTTTCCTTTATTGTATGATCTATTAAATTTGTTTCTTTACTTTTATTTATCTTTTTTTTCTCAAAGGACCTGCAGTGATGACTTATTGCCGTGAAGGACGACTTCTCCGGCAACGATTTCGGTGCAGAAGCCAAATGGGGATACGACACTCAGGGAACCTATTACGTTCAGCTTCCCGATGGTCGTCTGCAGACGGTGACTTACACCGTGAACGGCGACTCCGGCTATGTAGCTGAAGTTTCGTACCAAAACGAAGCCCAGTACCCAACCCAGGAACCTTCTAGGTCCTATCAGCCAACTCCTTCTCCATCCTGTACTCCTTCCCATCTTACCAGCCTGCTCCTACCCCTGCCTACGGCTAAACTTTTATACCGATCTGAAGATCGTTTGAAGCTTGAAGAAAGAGTGCGTGTATGATTGTAAATAAAATGTGACATAATATAGTGAAAAACATATTTCAAAAGCCTTTAATAAGCTTAATACTTTTGTTATGATGATAGCCATAGTGTTATAGATATAAGAACAAAGCAGCAAAAACATCAGTAACAATAATGACAATAACAATAACAGTAACAATAAAGACACAATGATGAGAACGATGAAAACCTGAGAACAAACCCAAAGCGCGTTTATGCTTGACTTTTTCTATGTTTATTTGATGATGTTAAAGATGATAATAGAAAATAAAAAGTAATAACAGTAACGATAATAACAATAATTATGAAAACAGCCGTATTACCATGAAGACTGCTATCATCATATATGGATAAATAAGTCTTTCTCTCTTTCACTCTCTCTCTATATATAAATAAATGTATGTATACATAGATATATGTATATATTATTAATACATATGCACACACACACAAACGCACATGCTCTCACATACACATAGAGATACACACACACACACACAAAACGCACACACTCACACATACACATACAAACACACACACACATATATAGAGAGATATACGTATACATATAAGTATATATACATATATATACATATATGTATATATATATATATATATATATATATATATATATATATATATATACGTATATATATATATATATATATATATATATTTATATATATATATGTATGCATGTATGTATATATATATATATATATATATATATATATAGATAGATAGATAGATAGATAGATAGATAGATAGATAGATAGATAGATATAGATAGACATAGATATCACAAAAAAACACAAACACAGTAACGAGCACATAACAGAATTAATAAAACACTGCCACATATTGAAAGGAAAAACTCGAGACATTTCGATCTTTTTAAAGAAAGTTCCTCATCTGGCGTAAGCAATCCAAACGTTTTTGGATCGATTACGCCTGATGAGAACTTTAAAAGTTCGAGCATTCGCATTTTCATATTTGCGGCAGTGTTTTATATATATATGTATATATATATATATATATATATATACATATATATTAATGTATATGTATATATATATTAATAAATGTATACACACACACACACACACACACACACACACACACACACACACACACACACACACACACACACACATATATATATATATATATATATATATATATATATATATATATATTAATATATATGTATGTATAATTTAATAAATGTATATATATATATATATATATATATATATATATATATATATATATATATATATATATGTATGTATATAATAAATGTATATATACATATATATATATATATATATATATATATATATATATATATATATATGTATATATGTATACATACATATATATGTTCCTAGACATATACTGGGGAATATTAATTCGTTTGATTTGTGAAGGGAAACGTTGTGGCATCCATAGGGAAATTTATTTCTATAGTCATTATTTTGATTGGAAATTATCAATGTTTCTCTTATCATAATCATTTTCATTGTCATTATTGTTCATTATTACAATCATTGTCATTATCATTATTATCACTATTGCTATCATTATCAATATTATTATCATAATCATCCTTATCATTACTATCATTAATTTGATCATAAAATATACTATTATGATAATATTCCCATTTTCATTTTTGACGTTATCATTTATAGACTTTACTACAGTTTACAGCTGTCGAGCATACAATTTCATAGTATTTATTTTTTTCTCTAAACTATAGTATAGCTTTCGATTTTTACGTTTTGTTCTTTAGTGTTCCACGAGTGAGTGATATATATAATTTAATGAATCAAGACGAGTATATCTATCTATCTAGATGATTATAGATATAATACATTCAGCGTGAATAATAATGAGAGAGAGAAAAAAAAGAGAAAATAAAACATGTGACAGAGAAAAAAAGGCAAGGAAGAGAAAAGAAAAACACGTACTAAGGAGCGTACAAGAGCATATATTCCCACAAAGTACAGTCAGCCTATATACCCTTTATCATTACTCTTTTGTATCAGCTTTAGTATAACTAAACTCGAAATGACCTTTTCCTCTTCATTCCCGGTGACGTCATATCATTCAACGTGGGCGGACCTTCGAGTATATAAGGGGCCAGCAAACTCTGGTCGGTACCACTCCCTCTCTTCTTCCAAGACGTTAAAGATGACTGTCAAGGTCAGTTTCCGACTACCAATCTTGCACATACACTCTTTTATTTTCAAGTTCCTAAAAAAAGAGGTAATATATGTTGCCATTTCAATCTTCTACAGATTGCTGTGTTCGTTGCCTTAATGGCTGGAGCCCTTGCTGACTCTGGTCCAAGATACAGTCCACCTACTCCTTCGTACAATCCCCCTGCTCCTACATACAACGCCCCTGCACCTGCTCCTACGGTAAGTTCTTTGCAAAAATAATGAATGTAAGGCTTCTTTGACGACAACATTTTCGTTTATTGTAGGTGTAATCTATTAAATTTGTCTCTACTTTTATTTACATATATATATATATTTTTTTTTTTCTCTGAATAAGGGACCTGCACAGTACGACTTCAACTATGCCGTGAAGGACGACTACTCCGGTAACGACTTCGGTCACCAAGAAAGCCGAAATGGATACGACACTCAGGGAACCTACTACGTTCAGCTTCCCGATGGTCGTCTACAGACGGTGACTTACACCGTGAACGGCGACTCCGGCTATGTAGCTGAAGTTTCGTACCAAGGCGAAGCCCAGTACCCAGCCCAGGAACCTTCTAGGTCCTATCAACCTGCCCCCTCCCCATCCTACCAGCCTGCTCCTTCCCCATCTTACCAGCCTGCTCCCACCCCTGCCTACGGTTAATCTTTCATGACGATAAACTAGAATCTTTATAGCTTGAACAAAAATGTGTGTCTAATTGTGAATAAAATGTGATGTTAAATAGTTTTTAGATATTCTTTAATCCTTTATCAACATTAATCTTAAAATCATAGAAATGGAACAAATACAAGAAAACCAGACACAAAACTATTGATTATTGTAAAACAAGTCAGAAGCGACAAAGCAATTACAATGATAAAAATGATGAAAACATTGATTAGAATGATAAATAGATACAAATACAAACTCATAGATTGTAGATCCTCTTTCAAATTTTATTATCAAATTTATTATCAAATGGTTAGGTTAGGGTTACCGTATAGGCTATTTTGTTTAGGAAATATGCTGGATACTTATTTTTGTGCAGGAAATATTACTACCTATATGCAGGATATGTAGCAGTACTCTAATTATTGTACGTTTGTAGTAATTAAACCTGAATATATATATATATATATATATATATATGTATATATATATATATATATATATATATATATATATATATATATGTATATGTGTGTGTGTATGTGTGTATACATATATACATGTATACATACATGCATGCACACACACACACACACACACACACACACACACACACACATATATATATATATATATATATATATATACATATATATGTTCATAGACATATACTGGGGAATATCCATGCGTTTGATTTGTGAAGGGAAACGTTATGGCATCCATAGGGAAATTTATTTCTTTTGTCATTATTTTGATTGGTCATTATCAATATTTTTCTTATCATAATCATTCTCATTGCCATTATTGTCAACATTATCACAATCATTATCATTATTATTACTATTGTCATTATCAATATCATTATCATATTCATCCTTATCATTACCATCA
>BOPN01003327.1:65000-70000 GCA_017312705.2 Penaeus japonicus | reverse complement strand
ATACATATATATATATATATATATATATATATATATATATATATATATATACATACATACACAGTATATATATCATATATACATGTACATATATACATACATATGAATATATATATTTATATATATATATATATACATATATATACATATATGTATATGTATATGTATATTTTCACACACACACACACACACACACACACACACACACACACACACACACACACACACACACACACACACACTCATACACACACACACGCAGTTTGCAAATTTACTTCCACACACACACTCACAAAGGGAAACCTGTTAGGTTATATATATGTATATATATACATATATACATATATACATATATATACACATGTATATACGGATATATATCATATATATATATATATATATATATATATATATATATATATATATATATATATATCATATATATATCCATATATACAAATAGGTTGATAAATAGACATAAACATATGTTTATATGTATATATGTGTGTGTGTTTTAAGGAAGAGTAGTGCTAAGGCTATGGTAAGCTTATTTTTCTTTTTTAAACACTTTTTATTGTTCAGACGTTTCGAAGGTATCGAATAATCATCTTCAGCCCTAATGAATGAGGATACCAGAATAGTTTCGTAAAATATGGTTCACAATATTCACAAAAATCCATATAAACAAACATAAAAGGCAAATGAAACAAAAACAGGAAACAGTAACTAAAAGAAAAGACTGAGGAAACACACCGGTGAAAAATGAAAAGAAAGAAAGAACAGTTACGCCGTAAAATCCTATATGATAATATTGGCAGTGTTTGCCTAGGTTTCATTTTGTGTATGTGCAGGGATTGAGATGAGATATGAACGCTGACCCTGTTAGGTGATGTGGTTAGACTTTTGTGTGTTACATCAAGGACAAGTAAATATGTATGCTAAATCTGAACATATTTCTGAGGGAGGAGACAAAGTGAAGACAAAGCTGAATTTACCTTGAATAAATTGACATTTCAGCATATCACGTAATTGTTTGCAGCAGGAAAAACTTCAATGATTATTTATGATTATTCTGAGATCCCATAAAAAAACCGTTAACTTTGACATAATCAGGCGAAATAATATTATCGCCTTGTGAAAGAGATTTCAACAGGAGCTATTGATCTTGTACAAATGAAATGAGAAGTTTAAATAGTTCAATCCTAAACTTTTTTTTTTCTAGAGTAATACATAGGCGTTATTTTTTTTCGAGATTATTGCGTCAAGAAATAACTGTGTTTCCTTCCATTTCACATGTAAACTTAATGTTTGGGTGTTGGGTCATTAAGACACAATAAGAATTTATCTACAAGTAAATGAAGTTTGAAAAAGAGAAACGAGTCGTCAATTTAAAGCTTGTAAGAAATGGGTTTGAAATCTTATGGACAATTTCCTAATCAGTTATTTTCATGATAACCACAGAGAAGCGTTGGAATGTCTAGGACCGACTGGTGAGCCCTTAGCAACGCCACCTTATTGAATGTACACGCGGTTATCGAAGGTAAAGGCAGAGTGGTAAGAAAGAATTGTGAAAGTAATTCATATGACTGAGTGTTGGTGATACTGTAGGTTGTTCATATATATATATATATATATATAAATATATATATATATATATATATATATATATATATATATATATATATACAGATATAGATATATATATATATATATATATATACTTGCTGTTGGCTCTCCTCTTCACAGGACTAGAGGGTCTTCCCACACATACATTTCTATGTCTATATATATATCTCTCTTTCTGTCAGTCAATTAGTTTATCTAACTATTTATCTATCAATCTATCTTTCTTTTTATCTATTTATCTATTATCTGCTTGTGTGTGTTAGTGTGTGAATGTACGTTTGTGTGTTTATGTAAATATATATGTATATATATATACATATATATATACATACATATATATATATATATATATAATTTAATAAGAGAGTGAGAGAGAACGACAAGCAGAAAGGGTTACATAGATATGCAGAGTGATCTGACTACCAAACAGACAACTTTTCACACTTTTGAGCCTGGGATATAAGCCAAAAGGGGTGAAGACATCGGTCGTGGTCCACGTGTAATTGTATTTTTTTAATGTATTTAACAGCTTGTCTTTCTTGAAAAAAATGAAAAAAAAAAAATATATATATATATATATATATATATAATCCTAGAATTCAGGAAGCTTCCCTTTCCATACTTAAGAATGTACCTACCACAGGTATTCGCATTTACGATGCAACGATAAATGTCTGTATATATGAAACTGTGTGCTCTCTCTTACGCAAAACATATCTGTATTACACATTGCCATATTAATATAAACGGCACACACACTTATATATGTATGTATATATGTGTGTGTGTGTGTTTGTGTATGTGTGTGTAGAAAATAATAACATAAAGACTAATTTAAATGCATTTTTAATCTTGATTCATAAATAAAATGATTCAGGTGTAATGATTATGCATAACTAGGAGTGGGCTGGTATGAAGGAGTAGGAGCCGGTTGGTAGGAAGGGGATGGGGCGGGTTGGTAAGAACGAGAAGGGGCAGGCTGGTAAGAAGGATATTGGGCCTCTCCTTCGTAAGTAACTTCAGCCACGTATCCAGAGTCGCCGTTCACGGTGTATGCAACTCTCTGCACACGACCATCGGGAAGGAGAACGTAGTAAGCTCCCTGAGTATCATAGCCATTACGATTTTCTTGGTGGTTATAGTCGTTTCCAGAGTAGTCATCCTTCACAGCGTAGTTGAAATCGTACTGAGCTGGTCCCTGTTCAAATTAGATTGTTTTGATTTAGATTTCTTAAGTCACTTAACTTTGTGAATATATACATATGTACATACACACACAAAATATGATATAAATATGCGTATATATATAGGCATCCCTCATTACTAATTATGCGATTTAGAATCTCATTTTGCAAAAATCTCTTTATATCCCTTATGAGTTGTCATACGAACTATGTGTTTAGCGTTGCGTATATATTTTGTCACGATTCAATTATATGCATGTTTCCTTCTCTTGCATTGATAAAGTTGTCTAGGCGGGGTTGAAATGAATGTATCAATGCTCAAGACGAATCAACAAAGCTATAACATTCGTTAGAAGAGCTCAGTCATTGCTTTAATTCGTTTTTTGTTAATTTTTGCCTAATTCTATTTAAGTCCTTTTTAAGAAATATAATTTTCCCATGTATCGTTTAGAAATTTATTGTAAGTTAGTGTTCGTCTCTTCTAATTCTTTAATAGCTTTAGTGGCTAAAAACGTATGCCTGCAGCTAGCGATCGATTTTTAAAAAATCATCCCTGTATCATATGACAAAGGATGCCTGTACTGTATAACGATGCGGATTGGTGTAAATGTATTTGTTAAGATCCTGGTTTGAAACTTACTGAAGGAGCAGGAGCGTTGTAGGATGGGGCAGGGGCATTGTAAGACGGAGCTGGGTGACTATAAGTTGGCGCTTGTGTGCTGTATGAAGGAACAGTACTTCCTAGGGCCATGACCACTAGAGTGAAGAGAACAAATATCTGTCAAAAGACAAAGAATTTTATTAGACTTTAAAGTACACTTGATATTGGTGAGTATATGTATATACTGTATGTATATATAGTGTGCGTATATATATAGGCATCCCTCATTACTAATTATGCGATTTAGAATCTCATTTCGCAAAAATCTCTTTATATCCCTTATGAGTTGTCATACGAACTATGTGTTTAGCGTTGCGTATATTTTTTGTCACGATTCAGTTATATGCGTTTCCTTCTCTTGCATTGATAAAGCTGTCTAGGCGGGGTTGAAATGAATGTATCAATGCTCAAGACGAATTAACAAAGCTATAGCTAGCATTCGTTAGAAGAGCTCAGTCATTGCTTTAATTCGTTTTCTGTTAATTTTTGCCTAATTCTTCTTAAGTCCTTTTTAAGAAACATAATTTTCCCATGTATCGTTTAGATATTTATTGTAAGTTAGTGTTCGTCTTTTCTAATTCTTTAATAGCTTTAGTGGCTAAAAACGTATGCCTACTGGACTCGTCTTAAAACACTATCGCCAAATATTCAAACAGCTAGCGATCGATTTTTAAAAAATCATCCCTGTATCATATGACAAAGGATGCCTGTACTGTATAACGTTGCGAATTGGTGTAAATGTATGTGGTCCCATGTTAAGATCCTGGTCTGAAACTTACTGAAGGAGCAGGAGCGTTGTAGGATGGGGCAGGAGCACTGTAAGACGGAGCTGGGTGACTATAAGTTGGCGCTTGTGTGCTGTATGAAGGAACAGTACTTCCTAGGGCCATGACCACTAGAGTGAAGAGAACAAATATCTGTCAAAAGACAAAGAATTTTATTAGACTTTAAAGTACACTTGATATTGGTGAGTATATGTATAATATATATATATATATTCTTAGATGTAGATATGAATTCATATGAATGTATTTGTCTTTTTACCTTTAAAGTCATGTCAGTGGTTCCGAGGTAAGCCTGAATGTGACAAAGGGGATTGGCTTCATTGGAGCTTTATAAGCGGGTGTTGGCCCTCAGAGTGACGTCATGATTGCTTCGGAAAATTAGCAATAACCACAATGGGGACTATGCCACTATCAAAATTCCAGAAAATAATTGATATAACTTCAGTTCACTCAAGAAAAAAAATAATCTAATACAGATACATGTACAAACACACACACACACACACACACACACACACACACACAAACATATATATGTGTATATACATTGATACATACATGTGTGTATATATATATGTATATATATATATATATATATATATATATATATATATATATATATGTATGTATGTATGTATGTATGTATGTATACATATTCATTTACAAATATATGCATAGATATTTTTATATACATATATAGATAAATAAATAAATGTGTATATATATATGTATATATATATATAG
>BOPN01003326.1:137500-142500 GCA_017312705.2 Penaeus japonicus | reverse complement strand
TTTGTACGTCTATCCTAATGAAATATATATACGGGAAAACCTACATATAGTTACACCCCTTTTCCCTTCACATATAACTAACTATCCGTTGGTTCACTCTTCACTTCTTGTTTACTTTGTCCGACATTTTGTTTTTTCTGGACGTAAGAATGAAGAACTAGTTATAGTCCTTTTGGTTTTGAATTGATGTCAATTTTCTTCTGTCTGACGTTATCCAGAAGCTTCCTAGGTATTGATTGTTGATTTTTATATCGCCTTACTTGATGTCTTAGTTGGTAATTATATGTTACTTTTAAGCTGTATCATATATCTTACTGGCAAAATGAGACTATTGGAACACGTTACTGGAAAATGTACATAGCCTAATGAAATGCTTTGTCTGGTTAAATGAAATAAACGGCATAAAAAAGTTTTTTTTTTCCAGTATTTTTTATACGCTTTGTTCATTCTCTAATACACGTTTTCCATGTAACCGATTTTTTTTTAGATGGGTTTACCTCAAAATACGCAAGCTTGGCTTATCCTGTATTCTAAAACTTATTGTAACTGAACTTTCACTTTCCGCATCTAACTTTTTATATACAGATACAAATAGACATATAAATCTTGATTCTCTACGTATCTTGAATTTTGGTTAGTATCTTTATCTGTCAGTCTATCTATTAGTTCATATAAAAAAAATGTGTGTTTATCTGTCTATCTAATTATCTGTCTATTTATATACACACAAGCTTATTTGCATTGGGCTTTGCATATCCTGCAATATAAACTTCCTTTACATTAAGATATGCTGAGCGATAACGGAGAGAGAAAGAAAGAAAGAAAATAAAATAAAAATAAAACTCACATGGAAGTTGCCGTCATAAAACAAAGCAAAATAACAAGATAACAATAAACAAAAGACGAAGGAAATGAGAAAGAAAATGGAAAAAACATAAACTTGAATTTATAGAGACTGATACCGTACTATATTTCTTCGATACTATTTTTCCGTAAAGAGAAAGAATTTAATCCCATTAAAACACACCAAGATGTGCTACCCTGATTACCCACAATGCACCTGACACTTTTCCTCACGGGACCGCTTCAAAGGAGAGAGAATGGTTTTAATAGTCTCTATGCTCTAGTTACATAAGGGCTACAACTTTGGCCGTTACAGCGCCGACAAAGGCATTTACGAGACATACAAGCTTTTTCATCACGGGGTTAGAGTGTTTATCTGACAACGATTATTTTCCTCGTGTTTGACCCTGTCTGCCGCCTTATTCTTGTATACTGTAGATTATTATTATTATTATTATTATTATTATTATTATCATTATTATTATTATTATTATCATTATTATTATTATTATTATTATTATTATTATTATTATATATATATATATATATATATATATATATATATATATATATATATATATATATATATATATATATATATATGCATATATATATTTTTCACGTTGCATGTTTATTTTAAAAGATACACACACACACACACACACACATATATATATATATGTGTGTGTGTGTGTAGATATATTTCAAGTTCATCGGTATTTCTAGAAAGTTTTGAATTCTATGATTTTGTCAGTTTTCTCGGTACTTATGATAAATATTCCCCATCCACTCAAAATGCAGTCTGGTTGGCTACATTGCAACAAACCGTCAGATTTCAAAATTCTGTAAGAAAAAATAGTTTCTTAGAACAAGGAACTAACACAAAGACTCCATGATCAACGCAATGTCAGTATATCTAGCAAATTTCCATTATAATCTTATGACAGAATTAGAAGCATAACTCTTGCTACATCATAAACAATTTTATAATCATCATGAACAGTTGTAAAAAAAAATGTAGGTTAATGAGTGTCCTGATAAACTTACGATAATTCTTTAAAGCTAAATGATATTTCATGAAAACTATCATACGTTTCCCGCGTGAATAGAAAATTAGCGAATCAGTTCATCATTGCGTTCTAACCGACCTGACATATTTACTTTGTTGATGTCCAGTAAATGCCGAACAAAAATTAACCGTGATTATTATTTTTCGATTTAGATGATGGAGCATATGATTAGTGGTTAAATTTCCGGACAAATGGGCTCGATCTTATTATCTTATAATTATTGTGTGTATGTATGTATTTAAACATGTATATAGATACATGCATACAAACATACATACATATATACACACACACTCACACACACACATACACACACACACACACACTCACACACACACACACACACACACATCCACACACACACACACACACACCCGCACGCGGACAGCCAATAATGTGTTCGTGTGTTTGTTTGTGTATGTATGGGTATGGGAGTGTAAGTGTGTGCGGATGATTATAGATGTACGCCGTATGGGAATGTATGTCAGCTCATTTATGACATGAATTAGTTAATTACAAACAGTGAAAAAGCGACTGATGAATATGTAAATATTCACGCTTATGTGAATTCACTCAATCGCAATACTAATAAACAGAGAACACATTTTCCACCACAATGCATCCACTAGTCGTGTCATGGTTGATACAGCCGGTGACCCGAATCGGATAAAACGGATAAAAGGACAAAAGAAAGAAAAAAAGAAAGAAAGAAAAAAACGGAAAGAGCATATTAAGGAAGAACAAGCCGGTAGTGATCTTTCCGGTTTCCCAGATAACAGATACTTGCACCAGACAAAAGACGCCATTAAACACACACACATGTCGGCACGAGGCAAATCGGAATAGACAGGAAGGTAAATCTCACACTATATGATTCTATCGCTTCTTCGCCCCAATCATCTGTATTGTACACTTGGGTATCCGTACAGAAAACACAATTGGTAATCCTCCAAAAGACAAGAAGATATCACTGTAAACAACTCCCGTTCGAAGCGGTTCGAAGCCCTACGAACGTCAGGAATATCAATCAGCTGATACGCTTTGCAGTGCGTATGTACACCCACTCAACCTGACCTCTCACATTGCCTTCATAAAGCCGAATATTTATCCCCGATTCCATACACAAAGAACATCACCAGTTTGCATCCACACAATGCAAGTCCTGGAACAACGAATATTACCGAGAACTCTCCGAAAAAAACAAAACAAAAACAAAAACACAACCGCAGAATGTTCTCCTCCTCGATCCATCCTCCAACGGAGCAACAAGTGCAACAGAGGCAACTGGAACAACAGAAGCAACAGCCGTCTCTCGGGGTTCCCAGCCGGATTTCTCGTTGCCTCCTTGCCTAATCCGGCGATACGTGCACCGCCACCCCGATGTCTAATTAGATTCGCATCTGATGCCATAATGGTCGTGGATCGGGGCCGCGACAAAGGGAACACTTGGCTGATTCTCCTTGCTACACGGGGTCTTATCCAGCCGCGAAGAGAGAGATTATGATGATTATATATATAGCACGAGAGAATAGACTCCTCGGTGATGGTTGTCTCTGAGGTTCGGAGCCTATGTTGCTTGGGATCAGCAATTGTGGATCGTAAAAGACATGCTTCGGCGAATTCAAAGAAATGACGTATCGTTCTTCCCGCATGTCTGTCGGAGAAAGGAAAAGAATGGCGAAGATATATAGCCTCGAAATGGTAATAAATTTTTGACGAAGATGTAAATTTCCGCCATGTAATTCTTTTCAATTGACGCGGGTACACACAGGGTATATTGTCCTTGTGCAACGGAAATACATTGATAAGGTATCAGAAAATCAAATGGAGAATACACGAAGAAACGATAATTATAATAATATATATATATATAATTTATCCAATAACACCTCAAAACAACTCATATTTCTTAAGTACACAAAGAACAGCGCATTGAAAAAAGTCTTGCAATAACACACACACACAAAAAAAAAAAAAAAAAAAAAAAATCGAACACGAAATAGCATCCCTTGATGCGTCGTTAGATGCGTACTGTAATTAGATATATTGTGTGGGAGTCTTTGTTGCTATTCTGAAGCTATAGATAGGAAAAAGTAGACGATGCTGTATAACAAATAGAGACAGGTAGTAAAACAAGAGGTTATTTCAGACTGCCGTGAAAGAGAAGGTTCAACTGTTGCTCAAAACATCATTGTTACTCAACCGAAGCTGATGTGATATTTCTTCGTATTTTTGCTGAAAGTTTATGTATTGGACTGTATTTGTTTGCTAGTCTATTTCAGTGAGATGATTTATCTATCGCTCTGTCCGTCTATCTCTGTATTTTTACATTCAACGTTTTCCTTTCTTCTGGATTATATATATATTTTTTTCTGAAACACTTAAGATGAACTGTTTTGGAAATGATAACATCATGAAAGTGAGAAAGAATAAGTAAGTAGTCTATGAATAAGAAAGCTAGATAAGATATAGAATATAAGAGAAAAAACAAAAACAAAATCAAATATAAACAAAAAGCAACAATAACATAAACAACAACGGTAATGGAAATGCATTCACAACTTAGTGAAACAACAACAACAACAACTACAAACAAATGCAAAAGAAAGAAAGAAAAAACAAGAAAAAACAACAAAAAACTACATAAAGAAATTACATTATCACTGCTGTAGCTATAATGACGCATCAGTTCTGATATATTTTTACCTTTTATATTTCCTGATTATGAAACAAGAAGTAACAGACAAACAAACAAACAAAAGAAATTGGTATGTATGTGTATATCAATATTTTATCAATCGCTTCTCCTTCCCAAGTCTCTTCCTCTTAATCTCCTTCCTCTTTCTCCTCTTATTCGTTGTCATCCTCTTCCTCTTCCTCTTTTCTACTTCCCAGTCATCCTCCGTCTCTCATCTACTCCTTCTCCTCTTACTCTTTCTTCCTCTTATTACCATTATCCTCTTCTTCCTTCTCCGTCTCTTTCTCCTCTTCCCTTTCCCCCATACTTCTCTTCCCCGCTTTCTCTCTGTTTATTCAGTTTCTCTCACGTCCTCTTTCCTCCGATATTCGTCTCCTTTTCCTCTCTTC
>BOPN01003326.1:120000-122500 GCA_017312705.2 Penaeus japonicus | reverse complement strand
CCTCTCATTACATTGCGAATTTTCTCACCAGATGCTTTTCTTAATCTAATATTTTCCAATCTAATTTCTCTCCTCATGCTCTTCCATCAGCCATTTATCCTACGTTATTTAGAGAAGTGAAAGAGAGAGAGGAAGAAAAAGAGAATATATGACAGTGGTGTAAAACATGGTGTAAAGACAAAAAAAAAAAAAAAAAAGAAAAGAAAAGAAAAGGAGAGAGAGAGAGAGAGGAAAGAAAAAACGAAAACACTGGATTTGTTCAAGCTTCTGCGCTGGTTTGTATGTTGGCATTATTATCATCATTATTTTATCATTATCATCATTATCATTATTATTACTATCATTATCATTATTATTACTATCATTATCATCATCATTATCTTCTATATCATTGTTATTATCCTTGTCCTTATTATCATAGATATTGTGCTTGAGTGTGTATTCGTTTGCCAGTTTCGACTCCTGTATTCGAAGTACATGTCTCGTTTGTTTTGTGTTTCGGATCCGGGAGTCAAAGCTGGCGCTCACACACTCCTAGCGGTGAACTTGGAAATTACTTTCTGTATCCAAGAATGTTTCCATATAAAGTTCAACCTACGTTATAAAGCACTAAAAGACATACACACAACACTACATTCCCTTCGTATAATTCACTTCTTATACACCTTACAATATAATTCACTTTCATGAACCTTCATTCACAACAAATAGAATAAACTCAGCCCCCCCCACCACCACCCAAAAGGTGATCAAGCCACCCAATCCAAGGGACTAAAATGTAAACAAACAATTAAGCGAACACGGGCGCTAATCTGGCCGGAAGTCATTCATATCCGGTGGCCCGATGAGCTCCGAATACTTTGCTCTGATCAGCTGATGGGAGATTGGTGGATTGTGGGAGACTTTTGCTGTTTGAGGGGAAGTTATGATCTTGAATTTATTATGGTAGTGATGGTAGTAATGGAATTAATGATGATAAAAATGATGATAGTAGTATTAATGATAATGATAATAATGATAGGAATGATGGTAATGATAAGAATAATGATAATGATGATAGTAACGATGATGATGATGATGATGATAATGATGATAATAATAATGATGATAATAATAATGATAATGGTAGTAATAACAATAATAATGAAGATGATGACGTTAGTAGTGACAATAAGTACCGATAATGATGATGATAGTAATACTATCGTCATGATTTTGCTATTCTTTCTTATCTATTCATATAGGACAATAGATTTGTCTAAAGAAAGCATTTGATATATTGTAGAGGAAGCGTGATATAGGGATTGTGTTTTCTTGTAAAAAAAAAAATGAAAACAACTTTGTATATTTATTTTTATATATCAATATATTTTCATATAAGATGCAGTCCATTTGTGCATCGAATATATTCCCCGATGATGTTATGATATATTTTTTTTTTCCAAAATAATTAGTCATATCCTCGAATTTAAATTTTGATCTAAATAACTATCACGCGATATATTGGCCGGGCATATTAGACTGTTTATTAGAGAAACGCTTTGTTATTGGCGAGTGTAATTCATTAATCATGATTTACGAGAGACCGGAAAGAGAGAGAGATGGGGAAAGGGGAGGGAGAGGTGGAGGAGTAGGGGGAGGAGGAGGAGGAGGAAGGGGGGGGGGTGAGGGAAGGTGTTGGAGGTGGAGGAGGAACGGAGAGAAAGGAGGGGGGGAGGGAGAGGTGGAGGAGGAGGGGGAGGAGGAGGAGGGGCGGGGGGGGGGGGGAGAAGGTGTTGGAGGTGGAGGAGGAACGGAGATAATAATAATGATGATAATAAAGATAACGCTATTGATGATGAAGATAATAATAGTTTGATGATGATAGTGAAATGATAATAATGATGATGATAGTAATAATAACGTTAATGATAATGATAACAATGAAAATGATTATGATAATAAAGATGACAAGAAAAAACAATATCAGTAATAAAAAATACGACAATGATTAGGATAATAATAATAATTATGGTAATATCAAAAAGTATATATATATATAATGATAATAATAATGATAATAATGATAACGAAAGGAATGATAATGATAATGACAATAATGATAATAATAATAATAATAATAACATTAATATTAATGATAATGATTATGATAATCATAATGGTAATTTTGAAAGTGATAATGATGATGATGATATTGAAAATATCAAAAATGATAATGGCTGTTATATACATATCGATAGATAGAGAGATAGAGATAGAGATGGTATGCTGTTCCGCACAGTAAGACGGGATGGCGCTGATGATAAATTGTAGACGTTGTATCGAAATAATGAACAGCGGATGAAACAAACACGATTTTGAAGTTTAGACTTAGATCAGAGCTTGAGCCGTAACAAGAGAGGAACATTGAGGTCGACGGGATAACGTAAAAAAGGTTATCATTTTTTTTTTTTTTTTTTTTTTGTGTGTGTGTGTGTGTGTGTGTGTGTGTGTGTGTGTG
>BOPN01003326.1:85000-100000 GCA_017312705.2 Penaeus japonicus | reverse complement strand
GGGAAGGGGAAAGAGGGGGGGTGGGGTAGAAATAGCAAGGAAAAGGGGGAGGGGGAAGGGGAAAGAGGGGGGGTGGGGTAGAAATAGCAAGGAAAAGGGGGAGGGGGAAGGGGAAAGAGGGGGGGTGGGGGTAGAAGTAGCAAGAAAAAGGGGGAGGGGGAAGGGGAAAGAGGGGGGGTGGGGTAGAAATAGCAAGGAAAAGGGGGAGGGGGAAGGGGAAAGAGGGGGGTGGGGTAGAAATTGCAAGGAAAAGGGGGAGGGGGAAGGGGAAAGAGGGGGGGTGGGGTAGAAATAGCAAGGAAAAGGGGGAGGGGGAAGGGGGAACTAAAGGATATAGAATAAGGTGTAAGGGGGAAGGGATAAGGGAGCATTGTGAGGGAGGTGGGGGGGAGAAGCAGGGAAAGGGAGGTGAGGGGGGGGGAACAGGAAAGAAGCGAGAAAGAGAAAGAAAGAAAAGGGAACGAGAGGAAGGGGAATAGGGGTGGGGGGGGGGGGCATTGGAGGAGTGGAGAGGGGATGGTTATTGGTAGATGAAGCAAGATGAAAGGGGGTGGGGGGGGGAGGGGAGGTACTAGACCCGGAAGTGTTAAGGCTATTGCTTGCGTGAGATGATGACATCGTACGTAGCAGATGTGTAGCGATAAATCGTACTTTTCACCTTAGTATTGTGCAAGCATTTTGGATTTTGTAAGTATTTATTCACTCACATACGAATGGTACACTTAACAAGAGAAAAAAAACATGCACAGAAAACTAATGCTATATTAATCACACACACACACACAAACACACACACACACAATCAAACAAACAAACAAACATCCACACACATTCTTTCCATCCTTCGCCCTAATATAAAGAGACGAAAAGAGATGCAGATAATAAACAGTATATATAGGCAAGACAGGTCGATATACATGTCATTCATCTTACTAAGTGGACTTGGGTCGTCATGACTACGCTACCTATCTCTCTCACATTATCTTTATCGGATACATAATCTCACTAGGTGTTGAAGGAATATCTTTTTTTTCTGCTCATGTGTTAATGGTGAGTGTTGTACATGACCTTTAATGGAATATCAATGGAATATATTTGTTCATGTAAGCTAATGGTTATAGAAATCAAAAGGCGAAGGCGAAATGTTAATGGAATGTGATGTTCGTGTAAGTTGATTAGCGAAGTACTGTTCCTGTAATGGAGAAAGTGCTGTTCATTTGCCCGATGATAATAATTAGAATAAAAGTGATAAAAAAAGAAGAAACGAAAGCATGACTGTCATTCATCAAAATAACGTTGATTGAAAACCCTCTTTTCTCTCTCCTGGTTATCGTGATTAGAAACACGTTCCATTCATGTTCCATTCGTGTCGTATTCGATCCCATTACCACCACCGAATTGAACGTTCAGCGCATCATTGCAATTGCATTATTTTCCCCCTCATCACTTCGACAAACTAAATCGTGGTCTCTCACAGATAAATCAGTCTCTACGAAACAAGAGAGAGAGGAAAATGAGGGGGAAGTAGAGAGAAAAAAAGAGAAAACAATTGAGAAACTACTTGCGGAACGAATACAAGGCTTTGTCATGCGAGGTTTTACGGTCAGAGAGAGAGGGGGAGGGAGGATGGAAGGAGGGGGAGGGGCAGTGGTAAAGGGAGAGGAAAGGGGAGGAGAGGTAAAGGGGAAGGGAGAGAGTGAGATAGATAGATAGAGAGAGAGAGAGAGAGAGAGAGAGAGAGAGAGAGAGAGAGAGAGAGAGAGAGAGAGAGAGAGAGAGAGAGAGAGAGAGAATTAGAGAGAGAGAGAGTGAGAGTGAGAAAAAGATAGATAGATAGATAGATAGAGAGAGAGAGAGAGAGAGTGAGAGTGAGAAAAAGATAGATAGATAGATAGATAGATAGATAGATAGAGAGAGAGAGAGAGTGAGAAAAAGAGAAAGAGAGATAGATAGATAGAGATAGATAGATAGATAGATAGATAGATAGAGAGAGAGAGAGAACCACACACACAGATAAATACAAAGCTTCTCGTCACTCTATAGAGCAACGCAGTTTCACAGACAACTCCTCTAGATTGAAGTCGCTCAGTTTAACTTGATCTTGTGTGTCGGACGGGAAAGGGAGGGGGTAGAGGAAAAAGAAGGGGGGGGGGGAGAGGAGAAGAGAACGCAGGAGGGGGGGGGGGGCAGAAGGAAAAGTTGGATGAAGGGGATGGGGAGGAGGGAAAGGTGGCAAGGGAGGAGGGGGAGGGGTAAAAATGGCGCCAACTCCTATTTGCTTTCAGGGGAAAAGACTTCATCAATCGGCAATTATATATATATAGACACACACACACACACACACACACACACACACACACACACACACACACACACACACACACACACACATATATATATATATATATATATATATATATATATATATGTGTGTGTGTGTGTGTGTGTGTGTGTGTGTGTGTGTGTGTGTGTGTGTGTGTATGTATATATATATTTATACATACACACGTATGTATGGGCACACACACACACACACACACACACACACACACACACACACACACACACACACACACACACACACACACACACATATATATATATATATATATATATATATATATATATATTTATATATATATATATATATATATATATATATATTTATGTATATATAAATATATATATATATATATATATATATATATATATATATATATATATATATATATATATATATATATATATTTATACATATATATGTATATATGTATATATATATATATATATATATATATATATATATATATATATATATATATATATATATATATAAACAAACATCTCCTTCATCTCCTGGAGAAGGCCCCCCGTATCCCTTCCATGAGAGTTCTCCCAAAGAAACACAGGCCAGGTGTTCCGATGACTTCTAGCGTTGACAGCGCTCCTCGTCGTCTATCCAAGTGTCTGGTCAGAACCCTCTGGCGCCATGAGAGTCATAAGTGATTCCCACCTGAAGAACGCTGACGACCTCATCAAACGTCTTCAGAATCTTGGTTGGCGAATTTCGATGTCAAGGCCCTATTCACCAATGTTCCCACAGGTGGTGCGATCCAAGCAGCAGAAAAAGTCGTCAAACTAGCCGACAAACTAGTGGTCTAGCTATAGGATCCCCATTAAGCGCGGTTCTGGCCTGCCTCTTCATGGAAACTCTGGAGAGAGACCACTACAGAGACATAATTTCCAGGCATTCAACATGGCTACGCTACGTAGATGATGTCCTTGTCGTCGCCCCCAGGAGAACGTGCTTATGTCAAACGTTGCTGAACGCCGTCCATGATAAAATTCAATTTACCGTGGAAGAAGAAGAAGAAAGTCAGAGGCTACCTTTCCTAGACACTCTGATCCATCGGAATGACGACGACCTGCGTTTCTCTGTATATAGAAAGCCAATAAAAAAGACGATTATATCCATTACTACTCCACCCACAGCAGTAAAGCAAAGTCTGGGGTAGTCATAGGCTTCTTTCTAAGGGCATTAAGGATTTACAGCCCAGAGTTTCTAGAGGATGAAATTAAATACATTATAGACTCGTTCGTAAAGCACCAAAACCCCAGAGGTTTATTGCTGAACTTCAGAGAGAAAGCGGGAACATCATAACTAGGGCAAGAAACATCGTGCAGCGCCTTCAGGTTTCTTGGTACGTCCACAATGTAACATCTCCGAGACTATCAGCAGGTACTTAGATGCTACCGTGAATATAGCAAACACGTCCGGTGTAAAGATGGGAGATTTGGCAAGACTTAAGAAACCGTTCACAAACAACCCCGACAGCGCCGTATACTGCATTCCCTGCAGTACATGCGATAAAACGTATTACGGCGAAACAGGACGTGGTCTCGACACCCATATCAACGAGCATCGAGCAGACATCCGTCACCACAGGACTTCCAACGCCATGGTGGCACATGTATTTGAGGCGAGACATCTACCGGATTGGAAGCAAGCAAAAATCGTCAACAAAGGTTTGCAAAAATAAAGACGCAAAGTTATGGAAGCTGTATATATACATCGCGACGAAAGAAAACATGAACACCGCGTCGGGAAGATTCAAATTATCCAAGGTCACTGTAGCATCAATTATGCGGATAACAACCCACAGATGAATCCACAGCTCTTGTATGATATATATATATATATATATATATATATATATATATATATATATATATATATATATATATATATATATATTCATTCTGTATTTTCACTTGCTATGTATTTTTGAAAAAGACCTCCGTCGAAACGCGTCAAATACATCTTTTGCGTTGTTTAGATATTCAGATATATGTACATGTATATATATATATATATATATATATATATATATATATATATATATATATATATATATATATATATATATACAAGAAATTTCTCTCTTTGTCTATCTGTTAGACAAACAAGCACAAACAAATCAAGTCCCTCAACCCGGCGCAAGCCAACCCCCCAGAATCCCATTGCCTGAACGCAGCGCTCCAACAAATGAACTTATCTCCTGCGACAAAAGCTCGCCTCCACCCACCGGAAACGACAAATGAGCGCCCCCCGACAACCCAGCTTCTGTGACTGTCATGCTCCAGGTGTCTCCGGAGATGTGATCACACGAGTCGGCAACGCGGAGCATCCTGTGAACAAACCGGCTCATCAGCTGTCTCATCTCGGATCTTGCGAAGCTCTTGATGGCAGATGATGAGGTTCTTTTTATTTTCTTGGTTTTGCTTTTCGAGCGAGTAGCTAGAACGAAATTGGGATTTGTGGGTTTGTATATATGTATATATATATATATATATATATATATATATATATATATATATATATATATATATATTATCATAATTATATTCATCATTATTTGTTTTATCCTTATTATTATTATCATTTTCATGATTTATATTATCATTATCATTATTTTGCGTCGAGTTTTCATTTTGTTTGCTTCCGGTTTTCCTCTAATCGCATTTTCTCCCGTTCTATTTACCTTCTTCCAGTTTTGTCATCTCCACTTTCGTTACCCCTTCTTCCCGCTCCTTTCTTTCCTTCGTATAACCACCCTATCATGGATGAAAGAAAATTAGAAATAGATACATCACGGACAACATGGTGATACTAACAAAACATCGACATGATCTAGAACAAACAAATATTGCCAGGGCGGAAAAATGTCACACAGTAATTGATTTTCACTTTGTAATTTAAGTCGAAATCACAAATTCATATGATGAAGCAAGCGCTGTTAATCAGAATCGAGTGCAAATAAAATGAGCAATGTGATTATACATTTTTTTCTTTACATATGATTTGACGATGTGTATATATGTTTGCATACATATTTACGTACATGCGAGTTTACACACATAAAGTATATTCACATCTTTATTTACCTACCTACCTACACACACACACACACACACACACATATATATATATATATATATATACTTATATATATATATATATATATATATATATATATATATATGTATATATATATATATATATATATATTATATATAAACATATATATATATATATATATATATATATATATATATATATATATATATATATATATATATATATATATACATGCATACACACACACACACACACACATATATATATATATATATATATATATATATATATATATATATATATATATATATATATATATATATATATACATATTCATACTTATACACACCATATATTTATCATATATTTACCATATATTTACAAGCCTGTAATGTAATAGACCATGAAATAGTGGTGTGCAGATCGAGCACGCCCACATTCCAGTCGATGAAACAGCAACGAGCTTTGGAATGCCAACGGCTCGGCAACTAGAATAAAACCTACGGACAAACATCGCCGCATTTCACTATCAACCTCGCTCTTCTATGAGCTGCTGGCTGGTCTGAGGAAGATGATATATGTTTGTCTTGGGATGAATTGGTATAATTTTGTATGCACTTTGGGGATTCTTTTCTTTTACATTTCATATCGACGATAAACTGTGTAAATATTCACAATGAAATAGTAATAGTAATAGTAATGAAAAGTTGATAGTGACAATAAGAATGAAAATAGATGATACCGTACGTTCTGTTGTTGTTACTGTAATTATCTAAAATTCCACTGAGAGTTCACAAGCTTTTCCTAAAATGGTTTACTTCTAAAATCCCTCCTTGCTAGCAAGCGTGGCTACCATTCGGGTTTCTAACATTCAGCTTTCACAATCGTATATCATATTTTTGTATATCATTCAACCTTCACAAACGTTATCACCAACGTATTTGCAAAATTCATTCGGTCCTTACAAACACATTCCATATGTTAATCAACATTCACTAACTATTTTGCGTATTCACGAACGCAATCCGTATTTTACATTAAGCTCCCATTCCACAGCTTTGGTTTTGTATGCCTAACCGCTGACCTTCGAGTCTGATATTTTGTTACCAAACATTAGGCTGATTTTCATAGGCCTGTTCGAAGTCTGTTCCCGATGAGCGGGGAAATCAGTTGAAAACAAAAATGAAAAGTCGCCATTCTAAAAAAACAAAGTTCTTTTTTTTCTTTTCGTTTTCATTTTATTTCATTCAATCGTTACTAATTCCTCGTATTGATGATGCTATAAGCTCACTCAACTTATCTTACTTCTCTCTTTTAGCCAAACGAAGATGTACTTGATTGCTTGTTGATGCTTGATGATTGTTGAAAAGAACAATATCAATCGGACAAAACGTTGTCAGCCAATCATCACTAACACCTCAAGCGTACCTTCATCTCGATAAAAAAAGAACTTAGCAAACGTATCTAGATGTTACATCATTCCTCTGTCTATTTTATCATTACATATTTATTCTTCTGCGTTGTTTTTTATCTTACTGAATAGTTCATCACTCATTCTGTTCTCTTACTATCATTAATTCGTCCTCTTCTTAACTCGTTATATCACAGGATGGCCATTGCGTAAGGGGATCAGGTGATGGATTAGCCACATAGGGTGATAGGCTAATGGCAATGTATCAACTGTTGGACGTGTGGAGGCAAAGATGTAATTACGTCTTTATATTTCTTTTATATGTCTATACACACACACACACACACATACGCACAAACACAAAAAAAAAAAAAACACACACAAAACACGACAACAACAAAAACAAAATCATATTTTTACCCGAAACACACACACACACACACACACACACACACACACACACACACACACACACACACACACACACACACACACACACACACACACACACACAAACACACACACCACGCACACAAACACGCTAGACAAAACCACACTCGCACAAACCCATATACCTGAATTCAAATACAAACACAAGACAAGAAAACACACCCACCTACCCACCCACACACACACAAACACACACAAGACAACACGACTACGTATACACACACACACACACATTATGCACTCGGCTCATTAGGTCCCCAATATGTGTATTCCGTTTCTGTGTGATTCTTGTTGTAAAAGTTGGGCTAATGACATCCTGGACGCCCCCGGGGATTCAATGTTTCCTCTTGATCATACATATGTACATAAGAGGGCCTCTTCCCTCGTCCCCCAACTCTCTAATCACTCCCCCCTCCCCCTTCAGCCCTCTCCCCCTTACTCCTTCGCTTTCTCCCCCTTTTCTTCCTATTCTTTTCCTCCCCCTTCCCCGCCTCCTTGTTCCCTTATTCCCCCTTTTCCTCTCCCCCTTGCCCCTTCTTCCTCCATCCTCCCTTTAAAACTGCCCATCTCCTCATTTCTCCTTCCTCTTTCCTTAACTCTTAATCCTACTCTCTCCCTCTCCACCTCCTCCTCCTCCTCCTTCTCCCTCTACTTTTAACTCCCTTTCCTCCTCCTCCTCCCTCTCTCTCCACCCTGGTTCACTTTTTTCCCCTCTCTCGTGTAGAGTTTCCCGATCTAGTTTTGTTTTCTCACGTTTTATTTTTCTCTCCACGTAAAACAATTTTTCCACATATACACGAACATATGCACACTCACGTACAGTATATACTATTACGTGGAAAGGTATACAGTGAGTTTTCAAATGTAAAACATACTAAATGTTTTCCTTTATTCATGCCGTATACATGTGTAGAACGCATAACGTCTCCTCACTCTCCCCTTCCATTCTCTCTTCCTCCTTTTCTTTCGTCCTTCTCCTTCTTCCCTTCTTCCCACCCCTCTTTCTCTGATCTCTTCCCTCTCCCCCTTCCTCAACTATCTCCCTTCCTTTGATCATGCCTTCTTTGCCATTCCTTACACACGCACCCGCTTTGTTTGGCTTTGGCAGACGAAAGAGAAGTATCGCATATCGCAACGTATTGTGTTTCGGGCTCAAACATGCTATGAATGGTTGGAATTCTGAAGGCGCAAGTTTATGGAAAGTTTCTAGGGTGAAAGATGACGCAAGCTGTGTAGGCCCATAGGGGTAGGGGGGGGGGCGTTAGGGTGGATGAGGGTGGGTGGGGAGGGGGGCGAGGGACGGGGGTCGGTCTTGGTGGGGGGGTATGGAGGGGATGTACCGTGGGAGAGAGTGGGTGTGTGGGAGGGAGGGGGAGGGGAGGGAGTTGGAGTTTAACTTGCGGTTATGTGTGTTATGTGTTTGTTTGTGTTTTTAATTGTTGAGGAAAAAAAATTCATAGCAGAAGATGATTTAGGTATTTATCTAAGATCATACGACTATTCAGATAAAAGACAAGGTATACCATTAATAACTTTCCTACTACAAAATCCTGAAAAAAACAAAGAAAATAAACAACCAATCTTGACTATGTCTCCATTACAAACAAGCTGTTTACGCTCAAACCCAGTAATATGACCGAGGGTATCATAGCTAAACATTAATCCGACAAGAATTATGGATTAATCCTAAATCAATCCTAAATTCCCTGAGGCGGGGGAATCCTAGCTGTGGCAATTGTGGAATTCTGATGGTAGAGGTGGGGGAGGGGGAAGGGGAGGGGAGAGGAGAAGGAGAAAAAACAACAAGAGAGGAAAAGGAAAGGGGGGGGGGGGGGGGGAGGAGGCAATAGGAGGAGAGGGGAAGTAGAAGGAAGGAAGGGAGTGAAGAAGGGGAGGAGGCAATAGGAAGATAGGTTGAAGGAATAAGAGGAACACGAGGATGGTGTAAAAAGGGTCTGAAAAGGATGAAGAGAGGAAAATGGAGGGGGAAAGGAGAGATGAAGAGTAGGAAGCGAAAAAAGGGAAGGGATAAAGAAAGCTGTGAGAGAAAAGAAGGGAAGGGGGAAAAGGGAGAATCAATAAGGGGTGGGATAATAAGGTTAGGAAGGGGAAGGGGAAGGGAAAAGGAAGGGAAAGGGGAAGGAGAAGGAGAAGGGAAAGAGGAAGGGGAAGGAGAAGGGGCAGAGGAAGGAGAAGGGGCAGAGGAAGGAGAAGGGGAGGGGGAAGGGGAAAGAGAAGGGAAAGGGGAATAGAAAGGAGAAGGGGAGGGAGAGGGGGAGGGAGAAGGGGGTGAAGAGTATGGTGTACGAATAAGAATGTAAAGAGAGGGGGGAGGAGAAGAAGGGGGTGAAGGAAAGTGAAGGGGAAGGTGTAAAGGGGAGGGGGGGGGGGTGTCGGGAGTTATCGGATCTTCAGTAATGTCAGAATCATGTAAGGAAGCTGCCTCCTATGTTCCTTCACTCTCGTCTCTGACACCTTGTTTGCTTAGGCTGAGTGTCTTGGCCTTTCCTCTCCTTCTCCTCCTCCTTCTCTTTCTCCTACTCCTCCTCTTTTTACTCCTCCCCCTCTTCCCTCTCTTCCCTCTCCTTATCCTCCTCCTCCCTTCTCTTACCCCTACTCCTTACTCTCTTTTTTTTTTTTTATCACTTCCCTTCCTCATCATTCCTTTCTGTGTCCTTTTTCTCCTTTTCTTCTTTCTCTTTCGGTACGTCCTCATTCTCCTCCTGTTACCCCTCAACCCTTCCACCTTCTCCTACCCCTTCTTTTTCTTCTTCTTCTTCTTCCTCTTCCTCTTCCTCTACCTTCCACTTCTCCACTTCATTCCTCCTTCTCCTCTTCCTGTTCCTTCTACCTATCACTCTTATCTCTTATTTCCTTCTTCGCTCCTCTTCCTTTCCTCCTCTTCCATTATTTATCCCTTTCTCCTCTTTCCTTCCTTCCTTCTTTCTCACAATTTTTTTTTTCTTTTTGAAATATGAAGAAAAAAAATCTTATATAACATCAGTCATACCTAAATACCATTCTAGTTTCGAAATTTAATGTTTAAAAAGATGTTTTGTATTATTATTATTTTTTTAAATATATAAATCAACGCTTATTGCACGATTGATTATAAGCTGATCACATTACCTGACCTATGATAATTGCAACCGGGTAATCTCACTATGATTTTTGAGGGATTAAATTCTTTGACTTAATGCTTCGTTTTAGGATGATTGCAAACACGAAGAGAAAAATCCATTGCAAAAGCGAAAAAAATTAGAAGCATGTAAAAATATTCACTTTGTAAACATAAAAAAAGACCTCATTTGGAAATGTGGGGAAAAATAACTGAGGAAAGAAAATAATGATTTTGTATGCGTGAGAAAACGTGAAATGTTTCTTTTCTTTTTTTCTCATTCTATTTTTTTTTCATGAGAAAAAAAAAATACTTTGGTCCAAGTTTAACCCCTATAATCGCTTATAGAATTTGCAAAAATAGATTAATGAAGAAATAAATATTGATAGTTATGGTGATAATTATAGATATGATATGATAACGATGATGATGATTATAACGATGACGATAGTAATTTTGATAAGGATAGTAATGATAACTATGATAAAAGAGACGGTATTAATGATAATGAGATGATGCTGATAAGAAAAATAATAATGATAATTGAAACAGTGATGTTAATAACGGTGATAACTGATGATAATGATAGTAGGATTAAATGCTATAATAGTAATTATGACAGAAGAGGAGTGATAATAAAGACAATGATAATGATTTAATGGAGAGAATGATAGTAATGATAATAATGATGATATTCATATCAGATTTTACTCTACTATAGACCATAACAGAAATACGAAAATCACACACACACAGACACACACACACATTCTCTCTCTCTTTCTCTCTCACAGACACACTCACAAACACACACACAAACACACACACACATTCTCTCTCTCTTTCTCTCTCACAAACACACTCACAAACACACACTCACAAACACACACACACACACACACATTCTCTCTCACAAACACACTCACAAACACACACACACACATACACACACATATACAATTAACAAATTTCCTCTCTTTGCTCAGGCCAACCATAGAGACTGTTAACAGATGGTTGGGATCAAGTGCATGTTATAGTGGAATTAATTCTTGACAGCTGGAGTGCGTTCGTAATCATATGGTTGTCTTGGGCATAAAAGTGATGAGTGATGTTTGGGATATTGTGTTTACTTGTGTCGGTGTTTATTAGTGTGTGTGAGTGTGTATAGGTTTGTGTGTGTGTGGGTTTGTGTGTGTGTGTGTGTGTGGGGGGGGGGGGGGGTTGAGGAAATTTGAGTGTGGTTGTATAAGTAATATGTATGTCAATATCTGCATATATCTGCAAGAGGAGGAGAGAGGTAGAGAGAGAGAGAGAGAGAGAGAGAGAGAGAGAGAGAGAGAGAGAGAGAGAGAGAGAGAGAGAGAGAGAAAGAAAGAGTGAGAGAGAGGGTAAGCGAGAGAGTGAGAGAGTGATATATACATACATACATACACACATACATACATATATATATATATATATATATATATATATATATATATATATATATATATATATATATATGCATATATATATATATATATATATATATATATATATATATATATATATATATATATATATATATATATGTATATATGAGAGAGAGAGAGAGGACAAGTGAAGGGATACAAGCAGAGAAGACGGAGAAATGGTGGAGGGAGGACGAAGGGATAGGGATAAGGAGGTAGGGAAAGAGGTAGAAAGGGAAGGCGGGGCTGAAAAAGTCGATCCAATAACAAAACAGCAAATTGTCCTCATAATCACATGCCCTTTCACGAAATTCATAAACTCAGCATGTATTAAGTGTCTCACATTATCCAGGCTGCGATTATGCCTGGGTAATGCTTATACGAAGGTATAATCATTAATTTCATTGTCATTTGTGTTCTTGACCTTTGGTAATATAACTCTTATATACGCGCAGTTGTACTGATCCATATAGACGCGTGGTTATATACATACATGGGTATTCATATTGTAATTATACTGAGACATAAACACACACACAAATTCACACACGCAAATACTATATGCATATATATATATATATATATATATATATATATATATATATATATATATATATATATATATATATATGTGTGTGTGTGTGTGTGTGTGTGTGTGTATGTGTGTGTGTGTGTGTGTGTGTGTGTGTGTACACGTCCATAAACACACAGACACATAGACATACACACACACACATACACAAACACATATAATTTCACACACAAACACACATATTCTTAATGATGATTTATAAAAGACATATTTTAACACACTTACACATGTTAACGCAATCAACCGTTTAAAAATAGAGGTACCCACAAAACACAATAATAGTTAATACTAAAATGAAAACACACACAAAAAATAATTAAAATAAACGTAATATGTCCTTATGATATTATTCCCCATCCCCCCCCAAAAAAAAAAAAAAAAAAAAAGTAATCTCATATCCTTTGAAAAAAAAAAAAAAAATACAGAAAAGAAAGAAAGAAAAGAAAAGTGTCCTACTCATACGGATAAAAAAAAAAAATATATAATAATAATAATATAATATAATAAGTATTCCATTGTTGACTGAAACTTGTCCTTTCAAAAGGTTAACGACCAACATACAAACCCTTATTACATGTTCTTTTGACAATCGACACGAGAATTATGCGTAATGAGACGTAACAACAGGAAATTATAACAGCGTAAGGAGAACATTTGGGTGCAGTGTATTTTCGTATTTCTCCATCCATCCACCCACCCACCCTAGCGCCGTCCAAAGCAAGCTAGGTCAAGAGGCAGGCTGGTATGGGGTCACGCCAGCTGCAGGACCGCGAACCATCTGGACGCGGAGGTTACATACATGGGCATGGTAGCGCCGGGACCACGACGGGACGGGAGATGGGGGGAGGGGGAAGGGAGAAGGGGAAGGGGGAAGAGTTAGTGAGAAATAGAGAGGAGGAGTGAGAGAGAGAGAGAGAGAGAGAGAGAGAGAGAGAGAAAGAGAGAGAGAAAGAGAGAAAGAGAGAGAGAGAGAGAGAGAGAGAGAGAGTAAAGACATTAGTAAGGAGGATAGGGCGGGAGAGAGAGAAAGATACGAAAAGATAAAGATGAAAAGATGGTCAGATAACTAAATATGGATAGATATCGATTGGTAAATAAATATAAAAGGAATCACATTTTAGATAATTTGAATAAAAAAAATAAAAAAATAATCGCAATAATTACGACCTTTTGGGACATTTTTATAAATTATAATAATTTGAGTTCACTTATGCAAAAAAATCACATTCAATTAAATGCTTAATGATGGTATCCCAAAACTCTTTTACTATCCTGTTAGGGCGATAAGATCTAACCATAAAATTATGCTAATTGGAGCATTTACTGAAATACACTTTTTTTCTATAGTATATTTTGAATTCGGGGATTTTGGCCTCTTTTCGAAATAGTTTTCTGTTTTTTTAGTTTTATGTATTTTTTTTTTTCTCAAACTGACAGAGAAATAAATACATGCCCCTAATAAGCAAGTTTATAAATGATGATAATAGTGCCGTCCATAAAGAAACATAGTACAAAGTAGTGCATATACACAATCCAAATATATCACACGGTTTATACATAATATATTATACATTACGCCTTCTACTATAGATATAAACATATGTTATACATTGCATAATGTGTTATATAGATACACAATAATATATGCACCATATAGCATACTCAAGATATACAAATACATTATACATTACAAAGTACACCACAGCTAAACAAAATACAATATGAATCCCCCGTTAAATCGTGCAAAATATACGAAATCCAATATACATTATACAGTATAAACACACATACAAAACCAAATGTGCACCACCCAGTGTACGTACCACAAACATACACAATAAAACTTACATTGCACAACATTCCGTAAATCATACAAAATACAATATACATTCCATGCAATTGCACGACATGTTCTCTGATGCCTTCAGTCGATGCATCCACACGTGGCAGGGGATAAGATGCACGTAGCAGGGGATAAGACGATGCTGGTATCTTCAAACACGGATATCATTGCAGAAAATCTTTACAGAAAACATGGGTCTTTGGAGTAGGTGATAAAATATTTTCAATCGTTTTATATCTTGTCATTTGTGGAGTTTTGTCGTTGGTGGTATTGTTGGCTTTGTTGTTATTTTTGGTATCATTGTTGTCATTATATCATGTTTGATATCCTATTTACTCTTCTTAAATTTTGTTATCATCCTTGACATTGACATTGTGATAAAAATATAGCAATGCTGATAATGATGACAATGATAATGATCATACTAATAAAAATGATGCCAATAACAACACACACACACACACACACATATATATACATATGTATATATACATATATATCTACATATAGATATACATATATATATATATATACATATATATGTATATATATATATATATATATATATATATATATATATACATACATACATACATATATATATATATATATATATATATATATATATATATATATATATATATATATATATACACACACACACACACACACACACACACACACACACACACACACACACACACACACACACACAC
>BOPN01003326.1:72500-80000 GCA_017312705.2 Penaeus japonicus | reverse complement strand
ATTCACAAAGAGTAAAAAAGCTCCAGAAATCCGAAAGCTCAAAAAGCCAGAGATTTCGAGAGCCCCAGAAATCTCCTGTTCCTTTTTTCTACGTCACTTGCCCGCCACAATCCTGCCTGACGCAAGAAAATTCAATAGTTGTCTCAGGCCGTCACAATTTCCTTGCTTTCGTGTTCCTGGTTTTTTTTTTTATGGACGACAAAGGACCGATGAAAGGTAGGAGAGAGAGGGAGAGAGAAGGAGAGGGAGAGGGAGAGAGAGAGAGAGAGAGAGAGAGAGAGAGAGAGAGAGAGAGAGAGAGAGAGAGAGAGAGAGAGGGGGGGAGAGAGAGAGAGAGAGGGAGAGGGAGAGGGAGAGAGAGGGGAGAGGAGGGAGGGGGAGAAGGGAGAGAGAGAGAGAGAGAGAGAGAGAGAGAGAGAGAGAGAGAGAGAGAGAGAGAGAGAGAGAGAGAGAGAGAGAGAGAGAGAGAGAGAGAGGGGCGGGGAGAGAGAGAGAGGGAGAGGGAGGGGAGGGGAGGGGAGGGGAGAGGAGAGATAGAGATAGAGTGAAAAAAAGAAAAAAAAGAAAGAGAAATAGAGAGAAAGAGAATCTAAAGTTGGAACTATGGGACAATAACAGAGCAAAGCTAACAGCACGAAATAGAGACAGAAATAAGACATAAAACATCCATACCCAATAACAGCTTAGTCCACTTAAGAGTAACCGTAACTTTGCATTGGTTCGCTGACTTCGACGAAGACCCCGAGACCTTAAGGGGAGGTCGATGAGGATGAAAGATATTTAGGGATTCACACACTACTAATAAATCGATGATCCGCTTCTCGTGTATTGAAGAGTGTTTAGATGAGAAAGAGATATAAATAGAGCATTTGTATTATATCTTCTCCATTGATGATGACATCCTTAATTACGAGTCAGTCACATGATCTCTTGCTTTGTGATGTTATTCCCAGTCATACCTTTTTTTTTCTTCTTTTTCTCACACGGGACTTTATTCCTTTTTCTTACGCGGGTCACTGGATAACCGGCTTTTCCCTCCGAGCAAGAAGGGAGACTGAGGATAAGAGAAGGATGACAAGGATTTGCTATATAAAGGAGAAGGCGAGAGATGTCTGCCTCCGTTATGATAGAGACTTATTTAGACCGGAGGAGGAAGAGGATACACCGATGAAGGCATTGACACCTGAGACGTGCGACTTTCGCTGGGATTTTTAATATATTTTTTTATAATTTTTTTTTGACACGTAGATGGTTCCACAAGCGCTTAGTCTCTACGAATACTTGTGGGAGGCCTACGTGAATTTACTCCCTTGAAATTTTCTGGAAAAAGCTGTGATTTCTGATGTTATGTTTATTATCATTGCCACTGTTATTATTGATTTGAAAGTTAAAGATTATGATATAATGAAAAACAAACAAACTTAAAATTCAAGGAATGGGGTCACCGGTTGATGTCAGGTAGGCCTACTAATTAACGACTTGGTTAAGACTACAATGAACTGATTAGTGGCAGGGATTAAGTATATAGGACGACAAAGCATACAATGGAAGGATGTGCTTACTCAAAGAGGGCGCTGAATTTTGTGAATGTACATATATATGTATGTGTGTGTGTGTGTGTGTGTGTGTGTGTATCTGTGTGTGTGTGTGTGTGTGTCTGTGTGTGTGTGTGTGTGTGTGTGTGTGTGTGTGTGTGTGTGTGTGTGTGTGTGTGTGTGTGTGTGTGTGTGTGTGTGTGTGTGTGTGTGTGTGTGTCCGCTGGCGTTAATACAAAACACGAGGAATGAACTCATCATGAGGAAGAAAATGGGTAATTTGCGGTGTAATGTTAGCTTTACGTGCCACTGGGACTCTCTCTCTCTCTCTCTCTCTCTCTCTATGAGTGTGTGTGTATGTATGTGTGTGTGTGTGTATGTGTATGTGTATGTGTGTGTGTATGTGTATGTGTAAGTGTACGTGTATGTGTATGTATGTGTGTGTGTGTATATGTGTATGTGTATGTGTATGTGTACGTGTATGTGTATGTATGTGTGTGTGTGTGTGTGTATGTATGTGTGTGTGTGTGTGTGTGTGCATGCGTGCGTGTTTGCTTGCTGAAAATTACTCACTCTGGAAAATAATGTTAAAAATACTACTACTAACAGTTTTGATTAAAATAAATGATAATTATTATAATGATCATACTAATATCAAGAATGTTATGGCTGCTCCTACGATTACAGACAATGATTGTGATGATGACGATAATAATAATAACAATAGCAATTATTTGATAAAAACCTAAATATACGCTGCATGAAACCTACGCATTTCAGAGATCCCTTGCATGAAAAACACGTAAAACTCATGCCAAAATATTAAGCACAATTCTTAAAAGAAGATAAAAAGAAATGGGTGAAGATATGCAACGCACTACACGCAAACTTCATCTAGAATTATTTATAACTTCATTCTGTATGTATGTTCCCTGGTGAAGAAATTGACACTGTCTTGCTTTTCATCTGATTATATATATATATATATATATATATATATATATATATATATATATATATATATATATAATATATATATATACATATATTTATATATACGTCTATATATATGTATATATCTATATATATTGTCCATAAATATGATTAGAATCAATATAAATATGATAAAGATTAATGATATTTACATCCAATGAAAAAATACCCACCCATCCCCCCCCCCAACAAATAAACATATCAAACTGAAATGATAAATGTATTGCAAAATTCTTATTGCATGCAGCAGCAAAAATAGAATATAAAATCAGACAAGAGAGAGAGAGAGAGAGAGAGAGAGAGAGAGAGAGAGAGAGAGAGAGAGAGAGAGAGAGAGAGAGAGAGACGGTAGAAAAGCAACAAAATTGAAGGATATAATTCTAAAAGAAAAAGGAAGAGAAGAGAGAGAAAGCGTAATCGGAAATTTCAACAAACTTCTCGGTCAAAGAGTGCGACTCCATAATCCCCGATCACTAACCAAACCCTAATCAAACCTAACCTAAACTAGCCTTGCCTCAGCCTAACCTAACTTGGTCTAACTTAATTCAAACTAGCCTAGCTTTACCTGACCCTAACCTAAACTAGCCTTGTCTCAGTCTAACCTAACTTAGCTTTACCTGACCCTAACCTTATCTAACCCAACCTAACCTAGTCTTACCTGCCCCTAACCTAAACTAACCTTGTATCAACCTGACCTAACCTAATCTAAACCAACCTAACCTAGCCTTACCTGCTCCTAACCTAAACTAGCCTTGCCAAAGCCTAACCTAACCTAATCTAACCCAACCTAACCTATCCTTACCTGACCCTAACCTAACCTAGCCCAAATCCAACCGAACTCAACCTAATCAAATAAATGGTAGGAATATCGGGTGGCGACCTTAAGCCAGCTATCCTCTCAAGGCTTATGTATTTCCGCGTCTAACACCCAGTTCGGCTGTTTTATGGGTTTGCCCGAGTAATTAATGGCTCTGTTATCTTGATAGTGAGAGGCATTGGTCGTTTAGATGCCCATAGCCGCTGAACATGTCTATTGGTCTGTCTGCGTGTGTTTGTTTAACTGAGTCGTGGAGGTGAATGCTGTGTGCGTGTGGATGTTTGGGTCTTACATACGCAAGCATGTGTAAATACGCTTGCGTTGACGCCGATACATGCTCAAGGACGAGCACACACACACACACACACACACACACACACACACACACACACACACACATACACATACATACATACACACACACACACACATACATACATACACACACATACACATACATATACACACACACTCACATGCACACACAGGCGCGCACACACACACTCACACACTACTTGCAGAAATATTGAAGCGGCAATAAAAAGGGCATATATCCTGAGAAATGAACAATTTGCCTGCTATTATGACCGCATAAATGTGCTTTAACACGCATGCTGTTCCATTTGTTTTAGTCACCAGCCGCACACACACCAATACACGCACACACAGACACACACACACACCTGTATATATTGTATATACACATAACACACATACGACCAATTGGATGGAAAATATATGGCTCCGTATAAATATTAATAGGATCATTGGCGAATGAGAACGAAGGGACGGAAAGAAGCATAGACTGATAGTATATACATATATATACATGTGTGTGTGTATTGAGCGCGCGCAAGTATACAGAGAGAGAGAGAGAAAGAGAGAGAGAGAGAGAGAGAGAGAGAGAGAGAGAGAGAGAGAGAGGAGAGAGAGAGAGAATGAAAGCAAGAAAGAGGGCGAGAGAGAAAGAGAGAGAGATAAAGAAAGAAAGAGAGTGAATGAATGAAAGCAAGAAAGAGGGTGAGAGAGAGAGAGAGATATAGATAGATAGATAGATAGAGATATAAAGATATTGATATATAAACATATAGATATACAGACACATACAGACACAATATTCCTACTAAATCGCAATAAAGAAATGGAAATAAAAAATAAGTGAAATGATAAGTAATAAGTAAAAGAAGAGACAAGAAAGTTACAAGCAACACACATTTATTCCAACTCAGCTGCGAAACCGGTAATAAGTATGAAACCAAAGGGACTGTGTTATCATTGTGTATCTTTGAATCACATTTTGTATTAGGGAGCTTATTCTCTTTGTTGACAGTATGTCCAGAATAACGATACATAGGCGAAATTACAGCCAACATGTTACAAAAATATGCTGCTCGAAGTCACAGTAGAGTTCCAACAAGTCTAAACTAAAATGTTGGGATATGATGCATAACGCTTCCATATTATTTTACGGGGTTACAAAACAGCTGTACCGAATATGTCAGCTGATCGACTGATTGTTCAAAATTGTCCGCCGTGTCAACAATTATGGACATTAATGGCGTATCATTTTAATAGCCTTGGGCGTTTTTGAAACTCGGCCCCCTGAAACACCACGGATATCCTAATATACATATCTATAGTTATTTTTATAAACAATAAGAATTAAAATACCTAAAGTGGCCTGCTTAACTTGAATGCATTATCTCAATGATGGTTATGAGAGTTACGATAGTACGCTTGGCGCAGTTCATTTGTTATGTGTCGCCATCTTTAAAATAGTCATCAGCATGACGACATAACCACGCCCCTTGCCACAAGTTTGCGTAAGAATAATATATCAATAATGTTATGAAAAATAGAAAAAGCAGTACAGAGAGAAAGAGACAGAGGTAAAATTGAATAAGAATGGAAAGATAATGTTTATATAAAAATGGATTTAAGAAAGGTTGATTTTTAAAGAAATAATATATATATACAGAAATCTCTCGCCTGATATATATATATATATATATATATATATATATATATATATATATATATATATATATATATATATATATATATATATATACATGCATACACACACACACACACACACACACACACATATAGATAGAGAGAGACAGACAGAGAAAGAAAGAGAGAGAGAGAGAGAGAGAGAGAGAGAGAGAGAGAGAGAGAAGGGGGCTGAGAGGGCAGTGTGGTTGTGTGTGCGTGTGTGCACTTGAATCTTATTTTTAAAAATCGTTTGATAAACTGATCATCACTCCATTGATTAGTTTTCCTATGAATTATAATTAGTTCACCGTTTTACATATAAGAAGAAAATGAGATAGCAATGATCAGTTATTATTTCTCTTTAATCTATGATAAGCAAATTGATGATATTTAGTACAAATTATAATGATAATATTGATAATAACAATAGATGATAATCATGAATAACACACTTTCTCCTTTTCATTCTCACGAAGATAATAATCACCCAAAATAATGATTGTCATTATCCAATCACTCGTAAATGTTCTTCAACATCTTGCCTTTTAATCGAACTACCTATCTCCCCCTCACCCCTCCCCCCTCTCCACCTCTTTCCGGTATCCACTTCGTTTATGCGGATTTTGATGTCGAACTGCCGGCTCTCTGTAGTCTTTTTTCAATGCGTTTTTACCTTAGTGCTGCATGAATAAAGGAAGGGAGGAAGGAAGAGAGAGAGGGTTATGCACGCGTGCGCACACACACACACACACACACACACACACACACACACACATACACACACGCATACGCACACACACATACACACACGCACATGCACACACACACACACACACACACACACACACACACACACACACACACACACACACACATTCACAGAAGGAAAGAAGGTGAGGAAAGGGTGAGGGAATGAGTCATGCCTAAGATAGATAGATAGATAGATAGAGAGAGAGAGCAGATATTGGTAAAAAATGTTTACAAGCAAACAGACTGCGTACGACTTAAGTGCACAAACACAGGCTCTCCCACCTGAATCCCTCTTGTGTTTCATCATCTTGCTTCTCCTTCCCTCCCTCCCTCTTCCTCAGCCTACCCTCTCCCTTCTCCATCCTTCCTTCCCCTCTTCCTCTTCTCCCTCCTCCCCCCCCCCTCACCTTACCCCCTCACTCTTCCCCTCCTTCCCTCCCTCCCTCTTCCTCAGCCTACCCTCTCCCTTCTCCATCCTTCCTTCCCCTCTTCCTCTTCTCCCTCCTTTTCCTCCCCCTCACTCTTCCCTCCCCGACTTCTTCGCATGCGAAGTGAAGAAGAAAGGATCGCTTTGCACTTTGCATGCGACTGGTGTAGGATGACGCTTTCACCAACACGTCAACAAGGATGAAAATGTTGCAAGACTTTCTTAATCTTATTGCAAAAGTGTTGGCGATGTGGGTGGCGTTTATGATGAGAATGATGAAGTTAATAAGGATATTACTACTATTACTACTACTACTATTACTACTACTACTATTACTACTACTACTACTATTACTACTACTACTACTACTAATACCATAACAACTATTCAACCACTACTACTACTACTAACGATAACAGTAGCAAAAATAATAACTGCAATATTAATGGATAATAATTTCCATATAGATAATATGAAGTCATCATCCCAATAATGATAACTTCAAGTACACAAAAGAATAACCAAGACACGTGATAATAAGGTCTTTACAAATATATCTTTGAGCGTTGGAGAAGATTCCTGATCTTACTTCAAGAATGAATCGGGGGGGATACGGTTCTAATGTAATTTACAGGAAAACATTCTGTCGAGGATAAATATTTTTTCCTACTCGTCTCTATCTCTCTCTTCTTCTCCACCTTCTTATTTTTTTCCCCTTTTCTTTAAAAACACGCTGGGATCATTACTGCCTAATCCAAGTATTGGTAATGATGGGATGTTGCTCGCTCGGGAGTAATATTTTTTCGCGCCGTAATCCACTCGGATGATTATATGGAGGCTTGGCGCGGTACGGCCATACTTTTTTTTTTCTTTCGCTCATTTTTTTTTTTTTCAATTCTAAAGGCTCTTTGAAGATGATCCGCTTGAAATGAACTGAATGATTGATGGGGTATTTGCCTCGATACTTAATGGATAAACTG
>BOPN01003326.1:42500-45000 GCA_017312705.2 Penaeus japonicus | reverse complement strand
AAAAAAAATTATCCTTTTTCTTTTTTTTCCCTTTCGTAAACAAACACGAAAGAAATAAACCTACCCACAAAAGAAGCATAAAGAGATGGGAGAAGAGGAGGGCAAACTGTGCTTACGACATAAAGCAGCCAAACAGGGGCGCAATTTGCATGCACATCCTGCACTGAGGGTTCTTCAAAGGCGGATATGGGCATCTTGGTGTGTATCCTCGCTCGCCGAAGCTTTTGCATGGCAGAGACCGTGGGTGGATGGGTGGGCGCCCTTCGAGGCTTTCCCTCCTGCTGGTACAAAGAGAGAGCGGGGCTAACTTATTTTGGTGAATGTTACCGTAATTATAGTCATCGTAATGATAATTTGCAGTCATCAGTCACTAAATGTAACTAATATTCTTATTGTGATTGAAAAAAAAAAAAAAAAAAAAAAAAAAAAAAAAAAAATATATATATATATATATATATAAATCAATGATAGAAAACACTATAATAAGAAAAAAAGGAGAGATTAATCAGCGTTAGCACGTCTCTGTAATCAGGTGTTCAACAAAAATTTCTTACTGCTGTCACGTTCATATCTATCGGGTTAGATATACAAAAGAGATATTGAATGGTCATCTTTACTAACATTTAACATATCTTATAAGTCTTTTTTTTTTTGCGTGCGTGCGTGTGTGTGTGAGTGCGCGCGCGTGTGTGTGTGTGCGTGTATGTGTGTGTGCTTAAGTGTATGTTTGTATCTGTGTTCATGTATTCGACTCACAAACACAGCTGACATTCAACCCCAGCAAAACATATCTCCCATGAATTTAGGATTCCTTTTTCACGGGGAAGTATCACAGACAATAAATTTAATTTCCTCTCCTTATTGCATATGTACTCGTCACCGTGCATTAGGAACCCATGCAACATGCAGGGGGATCGAGCGCATATCAAATTCCATGTTAAATAAAAGCTCTTTCTGCGACATATTGTTATTACTCTTGTCATTATCGTTCGTCTGCCATGTTGCACAACAGAATCATGCATTTAGGGGAATCTATGTTATTATTATTATTACTATTGGAGATAAAAGTATTAGCCATAGTGATAGTAATGATAATGATAATGATAAGGACCATGTCGACGACGACGGCGGCAGCTTTGATGATAATGATGATGATAATGATATTAGTATTGTTATGATAATGATGATGATAATGATAATGATAATGATAATGACAATAACAATAACAATATTGATAAGGATAATGGTGATAATAGTAATAATGATAATGATAATGATGATGATGATGGTAATGAAAACAATAATAATGATGATAATGATGATGCTAATGATAATGAAAATGATAAACATCATAATGATAATAACAATGGGAATAATAAAGAAGATGATAATGATAATAATAATAATGATGATGATTATAATGATAATAATGATAATAGCAATAATAATAACAATTATGATAAAGATAATGATGAGAGTGACAATAATGATAATGAGGATGATAATGATAATAATGATGATAATGATAATGATAATAACAAAAACAAAAATAAAGTTGCTAATAACGACATCAACAAGAATAGTAATGAGTCCGCGAACAAAAGGAAAATAAAGTAAACACACATACACACACACACACACACACACACACACAATAATTAATGGTGAATATTTGATTCTTATCATCTTTATTACCCTTTTTCTTGTGATAATTTTTGTAGTTAGTGTTATCATTATTATTATGATTTTTATTGTTATTGTTTTTATCTTTACTGTTATTGTTATTATAGATGCTGTTATTCCTATTATCATCACTACTATCGTTATCATCATTATTAACATCAAAGTTATTATAATTATCATTATTATCGTCATTATAGACATCGCCGCCATTACTGTTATCTTGGTAATGTCATCATCATTATCATTACTACTGTCTTTATTATCATGATGCTGATGGCGGTGATGATGGTGGTCATAGTCATCACTATTTGGGTCTTGACATCTATCGACTGACCTGCCTATCTATTCTTTATAAACATCATCTGTCTGTCTGTCTATCAATCTACCCACATATCGAGCTTTTATTAGTTCGTTTGCCTATAGATCAAACCGAATATCTATCTATCTATCTATCTATCTTTATATCCGTATATTTACAATAATTATGTTCTGTGTCATGTCTAAAATATCCTAAATATTCGGTAGCAAGAAGTAATCTAAATGACAACAACAACAAAATACAATATATTCACTTTAATCACTGCTATAAATACAGCAATATAATTTGATTTTGTATCAGCTGTAGGATACAACAGTCAGATTTATTATTTTTTTTCAACATTTTGCTAATTAAGGAAAAATGTGCTTATTTTTTCAATTGCTGGTGTGTGTTTAATCAACGGGGATAATGCTATTTCATATTTTTCACAATTAAAGGTCTCTACAGGGAGTGAATTTATGAATAATGATATGTGATATATCACAAAAGATATGCCGT
>BOPN01003326.1:0-2500 GCA_017312705.2 Penaeus japonicus | reverse complement strand
ATATGGGTAATTTCTAAGTGGAACTAGTACTTTTTGTATGTTTTTTTTTATTATTCCTGTTGCTATCATTATCATCATCACCATCATCTTCATCATCATCACCATCATCATCACCATCACCATCACCATCATCATCATTATCATCCCCATCACCATCATCATCATCATCAACAACAAAAACATCATCATCATCAACAACAAAAACATCAACAACAACAAAAACATCATCATCATCATCCTCATCCTCACTATTTACCACCACCAGGATTATCATCTGTAAACATTTTTTTGTGCAAAATCCTATGTTATACGTATGCGTATAAAAAAAAAATAATAATAATAGAATAAAAAAATAAAGTGTAAAAGGAAATATAAGAAGTTGTACTCACGTTAGAATTGATACACAATCTGTACAGATTTGCTTTTCTCTGTCTTTTGATCCTTCTGAGCCGGTGGGAAAAAAGGCCGATATTGTTGCTTAGGCATCTTCGTGTTGGCATGTTTTCATCACACGTTTCACATGTATATTTTAGATTTGTTATATGATATCTTGGAAAAAAAATATGTATATCAAGTTCATTTCTGTTGTTGTTATTGTTATTGTTACCATTATCATCATCATCGTCGTTATTGATATTGATGTATATTGTTTTCCTATGTTTTTGCTGTTTCTCTTCCCTTTTCATACGCTCTCTCGTTTTCCTTCGTTTCCTTCACTTACTCCTGCATTCCCCGTGTCTTGACCCTTCAGGCTCGCTTCTCTCCACACTCCTTGATTCTCTCCCCTCTCTGTTATCTCTTTATCCTCGTTCTCTCCCTTCTTCATTGCTCTTCTCCCTAACACATAATACGGCGAACTATACTTAAGATATTATTATGATATACGACTTCTTAGATCTATTATCGTAGGCAGAGGAAAATGACAGCGATATTCCAGAAGAGTATACCTTTGGAACGTCACTAACTCTTGGCTCCAAGGCACTTACTTACCTCGCAGAATGCTTTTGCGAAGCCCTCGTGTTTCAAAAAACGTTCTTTCGAGAAGCCTGACACTGGAACTGCCGATTCCCCCGACGAACTATTGGTATGGCGTCAAGGCAGTCGAGTAACGAAGCTAAATGTTACAAATCTATACGACTTTTTTTTTCTCAGACACACCTCATTCGAACAAGCTTTTGTGAATCACAAGCAAGACTTATTACAGTGGTGCTTCCAGAGAAGGACTTTTTACCTTCGTCTGATTTATGCTTCACCTATTAATCAGCAACGATTACAAGTCTATACAACCTTTTTTTTCCCTATCACAAGCCTCATATGAAGTCTATACAACCTATCTTTCTATTACAGGCCCCGTGCGAACAAGCCTTGTGACAGTCACACACAAGATCTATGACACTCCCTCACCATTCCTCCATTCACCTGTTTCTTTCTTCTCTTTCGCTCTCCTGTGACAAGCATTTGTAAACTGGACGAGAGAGTATACAAAAGGCAGACAAAAAGAGAGGTAAATTGGGGGATATACAGAGAAACTGGTAGATTGAAAGAGAATAGGTAGATATATAAAACGATACAGAGAAAGGTAGATATATAAAACGATACAGAGAAAGGTAGATATATAGATAGATATAGCAATAGGTAGATAGATAGGAAGAGAGAGATCTAGAAAATGAGATAAGCAGATAGTTGGATATGCAGGAAATAGGCTTATAGGTTTATAGAAAATAAGATTTCCTGGTAGGCAAATTGGACGATAAAAAGACCTACAGAATAGGATGAATAAGGCCGAAGGCAAGGAGACAGAGAAAAAAAAGTGGGAGTACAGATAGATAGAAGGGAGGTAGACAGATCGGAAGATAGGCAGGCAGACGCATAGGCAAACTGGCAGTTAGACAGACATTCAAAAACAAAGACATGGGAATAGGAAACAGAGAGCTAGAGAGACTGAGAGAGAGAGAGAGGATGAGTGAAAGAGAGAGAGAGAAAGAAAGAGTGAGGGGGGGGGGGGGGGGAAAGAAAGACAGAGAGAGAGAGAGGGGGGGGGGGCGAGGGAAGAAGTGAGAGAGAGAGAAAGTGATACAAAGAAAAAAATATCAAAAGAAAAAATAAATAGACACAAAAATAGGGAAATACACACACACACACACATGTGTGTGTGTGTGCAGAGAGAGAGAGAGAGAAAGCATTAGAGTTAAAATCATACAACCAAGTCGCTTCTACCAAATCCGCCAGTACTCACCATACAATCTCATAACATCATGTAACTCGTATCTTTTTTTCTCTCTCTCTTATACGCATCACCTCTTACTAAGCCTATATTGCTTCCTAAACAACCAGAGTCAATGTTGAGACTTATTGGTAATGCGACCTCGAGAGAGAATCGGAAAATGAGTTACCATTAAGGCCCTGTGAAGAGGCATCATAAGTGGGAGTAGATAGACAGATGGAGAGAGAGAAAGAGAGAGAGAGAGAGAGAGAACTAACTTGAAAGGGAATATATATA
>BOPN01003325.1:130114-165750 GCA_017312705.2 Penaeus japonicus | reverse complement strand
CCCCTCCAAGAAGACTCCTGTAGTGAGGCAGCAATACGGATACTTCCACGGGACTTTCAACCCCATTTTCGCCTTAACCTTCATCGCATCTTCAAGGAGTTGCAAACAACCTGCAAACAACCCTTCGTCTTGGGAGACAGTTCATCGGCCAGGACTTCCAACTTCCCGCGCTAATTTACATATTTATATATTTTCTAAAATAGATCTTGTTTATTTGTTTATTAATAACTTACAATTTTTATTTTTAACGAGAATATGATGACTGAGTCTGACAAAACTGAACATAAAGAACATTAAGTAATTTACGTCAGAGCAACTGCTGAGCTTCTCAGACAGTTGGCTGAGAGCTCGTGACCTGTTCACACATACCATACCATAAGTATCTGTCTTTTGTTGTTTCTTTTTTATTTCTGATGCTCGTTGTTATTATATTGTTATTGTTTTTCTATATTGCATTTAATCTAATAAATGTGTATTTTTCTATATATTGTTTCACAACTCCATTTAGTATTTCATTCAATTCTTACACGCTACCTAAACTATAAGAATTGCTCGGCTTGATGGCTGTGTAAAAGCCAACCCTTACACTCCCAGGGTTGCATGAGAGCATCGAAGAACAACTAGTGGAATTGAAAAGAACAGCAGACAGATGAAGAAGACCTAACATAACAAATAACGAGAAAGCAGCCCAATAGAAACCTAAGAGAGATGCAAACGTGGTTATAAAAAAAGCTGACAAAGATGTGGCCTTGGTAGTTCTGAAGACAGAAAATTACATCAAGATGGGGAACAAGCACCTTGATGACACTGAGACTTACAAAGAGCTAGAACATCCAGAGGAAGCCTTGCAAAGAGTGATAAGAGAAAGTAAACTTCTGATAAACAGATTCCACAATTCGTCCATGCAAGCATAGAGAAAAAAAGGAAAAGGCTACAAAACCAACCAAAGATATTCTTTAGATATATAGACGATATTTTCGGGATCTTCACGGGTACAGAGGAAGAATTAATGGCATATCACGAGGATCTAAACACGTTCCACCCTGACCTGAAATTTACCCTGGAATGGAGCAAAGAAAAACTCCCCTTCCTAGACACCTTAGTGTATTGGAACAATGACACACCAAACAACCACTTTCTACAAGCCTTCCAACACACATCAGTATTTGCATTTCGAGTCAGTTTCATCATCCAAGTCTGAAGAGATCCTTACCTTTCTCCCAAGGCATTAGAATTAAGAGAATAATAAGTGAAAATAAGAACCTAGAGGAGCATAAGAAATGGTAGGGTTTTTCAGAAATAGAGGATATGGAAAACAAATACTAAAGTCGGCCTTGGAAAGAGTAAAAGAAATCCCGAGAGTAGTCTTGCTGCAAAGAAACCAATAGCTAACATGGGGAGAGTAATTATCCCTATGATATACTCTCAGATCTTAGCAACACTTTAGAGCCTCTTTGAATTCCTTGTGGGATTGGATACAACGAGATTCAAAAGGCAAACCTTGGGAGAAGAGTTTTAATGGTCCCCCACCTATGATAGCATGGATGAAGGATAAGGCAGTTGCTGACCTACTAATTAGAGCCCAGTTCCCCTCCCCCCTGACCGAATAAAAGAAAGAAGCTAGATGCAAAGAAAACGGAGTAACAGGGGAGGGAGGTTTTAAGGAAAATGGGAAGGAAAACAATACAAAAAGACTCCACATTCTCCTGGAAACTAACATTTTTTTCTTCTTAAGTTAGTAAGTACAGGAGACAAAACAACACCTATGCTTTATGCAGGTACACAGACTCTACATTCTCCTGAATGCTGACATCTAAGTTAGTAGATCTGGGAGATTTACAACATAAAAACCGGGTTAAAAATGGTATACAAATAAAAGAAAAATCAGAGAGAATTAAAATAAACAAGTATATAAAATAAAAGTGTGAAATCGGTTCGAATAAAAATCCGAAAAATATATCAATATGAGTAAAAAACATCTATACATATATATAAAGATAGATATAGATATAGATATAGATATGCACATATATATTAAAGATTCTGATAAGTAAGAAGAAAAATAAAAATTCACAAATATAAAGCTCAAACAGGTACAAACTATTAGAATAGAATAATGCTAATATTTTTTTAAACTATGGCATGAATATAATGTAGACAACAGCCCTTATATGGATAATCTTTATTTTTACAAAAAGACATGCAAACAATAACTGATGGAAATACATAACTATATACCAAATGATAAGACAAACATTTTTTTCTACAGTTAAGTGAAATCAAAAAGAATGTAATTACTATATAGGGTAGGAGATGCTTCTCCACACACATGACGGTGACCTCCTTTGATTGACAGGTAACCAGCAAAGGAGCTAGAGTCAGGTGGCAAAGTGGATTCTTCTCCCCCTTGCCTATAAGTTTTAACACTTGCTGTATCTGCTAAATATATATTACCAGATAAATATAAACAATTCAAATAATAATCAAGAAATATATATACTCGGGTAGTAAGCATATTTTCATATAAAAGTAAGGCAGAGTATACCAATATAGAGGAGTCTAAGGATGGGTAAGAATGAGTGTGAAAAACATAGAAATAAGAATAAAGAAAAATATAATTACAATACATATTACATTTTCTTAATTATAAAAAGCTAACAGCACAAATAATTAAAAAATATATACTGACAGAAAATATAATTCATCAGTAAAGTAGGACATTACAGAGGAGTTGAAACATAGACAGAAATAAAGGTGAAGATATTTAGAATTAGGTTAGAGACTTGGATGAAGAAGGAAACATATAACATTAACAATTTAAAAAAAACAGGCACAGAAAAGATATGGACATAGTCAGGACGAATTAAGAACACAAGGTTGATAAACAAAAGCATAAGAAAATTATTACAATACATATATGTTCTCTTTAGATAACTTTTTATATTAAAAAAAAATATATATATAAGAATGCAAACAGAAATTGAAATAAGTACAAGGTTGAAACATATATATGAAGTAACCAACACAGAATTCTAACCTTTCTTTTCAGCAAAATAACTATACAATGAAGAGAAGTTAGGTTTTAAATGGAGAAAGAGAGAAATTCTCATACATCTGACGGTGACTTTCTTTAATTGGCAGATACCCAGCAGTAGAGCCAAAGTCAGGTGACAAAGGAATTTCTCCCTCCTTACTCATGTTATCTGTGTATTAAAAGAAGTAGAACATATAAATAGTATTAAGAAAAACACCAGAATAAAGCAATAAGGAGTTATAGAAATGCAAGCAAAGAAAAATATAAATAAACAAATAAAATAATAAAATAATAAAAAATATAAAAAAATTAAAAATAATCCAATCGGAATACTTAAAAGTTTGGATACAAAGTTTGTTAAAAATACAAATAAAGATATATAAATAAAATATATGGAAAAGAAACAAGGAAGAAACTTAGAATCTGACAATTAATTGGAATATACAGATTAGAAAAAGAGGAGTATGAAGGTGATTGTAAATGAAATAAGAAAATATATAATGGATAATGAAGGTTTTTACAGTTGTAAATATGCATGTGTTCTTTTCCCGACATAGGGGGAGACTACAACCCACTCACCCCTCCTTTTTGTTCCTAGTCTTAAGGATTTTTTTAGTTTTTATTGTTCCTACATTAATCCCTTTGTTTTTACTCCCTTTGTATACCACAGAAAAAGAGAGCTTGCAGGTACCCCAAGTCCCCGAAGAGCTACAAGTGTTCCCCCCTCAGCCCTGTAGAGGTCCACCTTTCTTTTGATATAAATAACCTGTTTCTCTTTTCTCTAAATTACCTTGTTTTCTTTTCTTCAGAATCCAATTCTCCTTAGGAATATAGCAGTTGAGACAGGGCCCCCCAGCAACAACCTAACCTAACCTAACCTAACCTAACCTAACCTAACCTAACCTAACCTAACCTAACCTAACCTAACCTAACCTAACCTAACCTAACCTAACCTAAACCTAACCTAACCTAACCTAACCTAACCTAACCTAACCTAACCTAACCTAACCTAACCTAACCTAACCTAACCTAACCTAACCTAACCTAACCTAACCTAACCTAACCTAACCTAACCTAACCTAACCTAACCTAACCTAACCTAACCTAACCTAACCTAACCTAACCTAACCTAACCTAACCTAACCTAACCTAACCTAACCTAACCTAACCTAACCTAACCTAACCTAACCTAACCTAACCTAACCTAACCTAACCTAACCTAACCTAACCTAACCTAACCTAACCTAACCTAACCTAACCTAACCTAACCTAACCTAACCTAACCTAACCCCTAACCTAACCTAACCTAACCTAACCTAACCTAACCTAACCTAACCTAACCTAACCTAACCTAACCTAACCTAACCTAACCTAACCTAACCTAACCTAACCTAACCTAACCTAACCTAACCTAACCTAACCTAACCTAACCTAACCTAACCTAACCTAACCTAACCTAACCTAACCAACACAAGAGGATCCCCCAGTTCTCTCTGAAGGAGTGAAGACTACCCAGGTGGCCCCTTCTCAAGGACAAGAAAATACGCAAGAGAGGACCGTCACCCCCCCAGGAGGATTACGAGACGATATCCCTCCCTCCCCTTCTCCCCCCCCTCCCCTTGAGCCATCTAGAGTGTACCCCTCCCCCCTAGTGAAACTTAATGAATGCACTGATATGCTAGGGAAAGTAGTACAGTCCTTGGATAGGTTGGAAAGGGTATTTAGGGAAATAAATGGCATAGATAAGAATCCCCCCTCCCCTAACCCCGCCCCCCAATTAAACAAGGAATCCAGCAGTAGTACAAACCCTGAAGTACAAGGTGGAATAAGGAGCCCCCAGCCAAACACTCAAGGGTAAGGCTTTCTACAGGCTATGGCAAGGAGGAAAAAGAAAGAAAAAACACAGAAAAGAAAAGAAATACAAACAGGAACAGGCATCACAGAAAAAACAAATAGGACAAGAAACAGAGCAAGGACACAGAGAACAAACCCTCTCCCATCCCAGGAGCAGGATTTTCAGAGAGATTCGACCCCAAGGGAAAACGAGCCCCAAGGTATCCAGAACATCCCCCCACCCCCCAGACCACAAAGAAACAGAGCAAGACAGAGAGACAGACCCCAAGGAGCTACATGGCAAAGGAACAGCCCCAGAGTATGGCAGGACCCCCAGGAACACAGATTACCACCTCCCAGACAGACCTTCAGGAATACCTCCTACAACACGAGATTCTCCTGGGGACATACCCCCCTCAGAGAAACCCAAGCGACGTGGCAACCCAGGAGAACACAGTGGAATTGGCAGCCAAGGAGACAAGAGTGGAACTGGCACCCCAGGAACCCCCAGAGGACTTGGTACCCCAGGGACACGCGGAATACTTGGCAACCAGGGAGGAATTTCAGGAATTCCCAAAGAGCAGAACATGCTCCAGGACGAGAAAACACCCCATGGGTTCAAGGAACAGCAGGAGGAAGGCAGTGGCAAGGAGAAGCCAGAGGGAACTGGGGATGGAATTAATTGTAACAGAAGTAGAACTAGAGAAGGAGCAACTTTCAATCTTACATAAAGGTAGATCTTTTGTCCCAGGCCCACCCAAAAAGAAAATCCAATTAGAAGCATTGACCTCCTCTTTTTCACAACTTGAAGAAGAAGCAAACAGGAGGTTTACAAATGCCCTTCTCCCGGGACAATTGGGCCTTGCACAAAGGATTAGGAAAAATTTACCCTCACAACTACCTATGGCAAAGATTGAAAAAGCCCCTCCAAGAAGACTCCCAGGGTTGCATGAAAGGATTGAAGAACAGCTAGGTGAGTTGAAAAAGACAGTAGACAGAGGAAGAAGGCCTAATATGACAGATAAAGAGAGAGTAGCCCTAGACAAACTTAAGAGAGATGTAAACATAGTTATAAAAAAAGCTGACAAAGACGGGGCTTTAGTAGTTTTAAAGACAGAAAATTACATTAAGATGGGGAATAAGCACCTTAATGACATAGAAACCTACAAAGAGCTAGAACATCCAGAGGAAGCCTTGCAAAGAGTGATAAGAGAGAGTAAAATTCTAATAAACAGGTTCCACACCTTGGATGACCCAGGAATCAAAAGTAGGAGTTTTTCAGCAAGCCAGAGGGATGCCCTTCTAGCACACAAAGCAAGCATTCCCCATTGGTATGTTCTCCCTAAGACACATAAGAGAGTAGAAGAAGATACAGGGACATGGCCAGGGAGACCAGTCTTAAGTGGGTGTAGTGCGCCAACCAGGCCAGTAGACAGATTGTTAACCACCTTTTTGACCCCCCTTTTAGACATTCTTCCGGAAAGGTTACAGGATACCTCAGATTTTTTAAGGAAAATGAAGGATGCCCCATGTTTCCCAAAAGGCTCGATCCTATTTTCGTTTGATATTGTATCATTATATCCATCAATCCCCCAGGAAGAAGCTGCTTGTGTGGTTGCAAATTATTATGAAAAAAACTATGGGTATGTCCAGGGCCGCCTAGCAGCTGATTTCAACATCAAACCCCCCCCACCTTATCTCATCAAGGAGGGGATTGATCATGTTCTAGGGGGAACACTGCTAAGATTCAATAACAGATACTATAAGCAATGCAAAGGTACTGCTATTGGAGCTTCAGTGTCAGTCGCCATAGCCGAGATATTCGTCCATGCAAGCATAGAGAAAAAAAGGAAAAGGCTACAAAACCAACCAAAGATATTCTTTAGATATATAGACGATATTTTCGGGATCTTCACGGGTACAGAGGAAGAATTAATGGCATATCACGAGGATCTAAACACGTTCCACCCTGACCTGAAATTTACCCTGGAATGGAGCAAAGAAAAACTCCCCTTCCTAGACACCTTAGTGTATTGGAACAATGACATGTACCCTCAAACAACCACTTTCTACAAGCCTTCCAACACACATCAGTATTTGCATTTCGAGTCAAGCCATCATCCAAGTCTGAAGAGATCCTTACCTTTCTCCCAAGGCATTAGAATTAAGAGAATAATAAGTGAAAATAAGAACCTAGAGGGAGCATTACAAGAAATGGTAGGGTTTTTCAGAAATAGAGGATATGGAAAACAAATACTAAAGTCGGCCTTGGAAAGAGTAAAAGAAATCCCGAGAGAAGTCTTGTTGCAAAAGAAACCAATAGCTAACATGGGGAGAGTAATTATCCCTATGATATACTCTCAGATCTTAGCAACACCCCTTAGAGCCTCTTTGAATTCCTTGTGGGATTGGATACAACGAGATTCAAAAGGCAAACCTTGGGAGAAGAGTTTTAATGGTCCCCCACCTATGATAGCATGGATGAAGGATAAGGCAGTTGCTGACCTACTAATTAGAGCCCAGTTCCCCTCCCCCCTGACCGAATAAAAGAAAGAAGCTAGATGCAAAGAAAACGGAGTAACAGGGGAGGGAGGTTTTAAGGAAAATGGGAAGGAAAACAATACAAAAAGACTCCACATTCTCCTGGAAACTAACATTTTTTTCTTCTTAAGTTAGTAAGTACAGGAGACAAAACAACACCTATGCTTTATGCAGGTACACAGACTCTACATTCTCCTGAATGCTGACATCTAAGTTAGTAGATCTGGGAGATTTACAACATAAAAACCGGGTTAAAAATGGTATACAAATAAAAGAAAAATCAGAGAGAATTAAAATAAACAAGTATATAAAATAAAAGTGTGAAATCGGTTCGAATAAAAATCCGAAAAATATATCAATATGAGTAAAAAACATCTATACATATATATAAAGATAGATATAGATATAGATATAGATATGCACATATATATTAAAGATTCTGATAAGTAAGAAGAAAAATAAAAATTCACAAATATAAAGCTCAAACAGGTACAAACTATTAGAATAGAATAATGCTAATATTTTTTTTAAACTATGGCATGAATATAATGTAGACAACAGCCCTTATATGGATAATCTTTATTTTTACAAAAAGACATGCAAACAATAACTGATGGAAATACATAACTATATACCAAATGATAAGACAAACATTTTTTTCTACAGTTAAGTGAAATCAAAAAGAATGTAATTACTATATAGGGTAGGAGATGCTTCTCCACACACATGACGGTGACCTCCTTTGATTGACAGGTAACCAGCAAAGGAGCTAGAGTCAGGTGGCAAAGTGGCTTCTTCTCCCCCTTGCCTATAAGTTTTAACACTTGCTGTATCTGCTAAATATAAAAATAAATATATAAAAAAATAAATATATATTACCAGATAAATATAAACAATTCAAATAATAATCAAGAAATATATATACTCGGGTAGTAAGCATATTTTCATATAAAAGTAAGGCAGAGTATACCAATATAGAGGAGTCTAAGGATGGGTAAGAATGAGTGTGAAAAACATAGAAATAAGAATAAAGAAAAATATAATTACAATACATATTACATTTTCTTAATTATAAAAAGCTAACAGCACAAATAATTAAAAAATATATACTGACAGAAAATATAATTCATCAGTAAAGTAGGACATTACAGAGGAGTTGAAACATAGACAGAAATAAAGGTGAAGATATTTAGAATTAGGTTAGAGACTTTGATGAAGAAGGAAACATATAACATTAACAATATATATAAAAAAAACAGGCACAGAAAAGATATGGACATAGTCAGGACGAATTAAGAACACAAGGTTGATAAACAAAAGCATAAGAAAATTATTACAATACATATATGTTCTCTTTAGATAACTTTTTATATTAAAAAAATATATATATAAGAATGCAAACAGAAATTGAAATAAGTACAAGGTTGAAACATATATATGAAGTAACCAACACAGAATTCTAACCTTTCTTTTCAGCAAAATAACTATACAATGAAGAGAAGTTAGGTTTTAAATGGAGAAAGAGAGAAATTCTCATACATCTGACGGTGACTTTCTTTAATTGGCAGATACCCAGCAGTAGAGCCAAAGTCAGGTGACAAAGGAATTTCTCCCTCCTTACTCATGTTATCTGTGTATTAAAAGAAGTAGAACATATAAATGGTATTAAGAAAAACACCAGAATAAAGCAATAAGGAGTTATAGAAATGCAAGCAAAGAAAAATATAAATAAACAAATAAAATAATAAAATAATAAAAAATATAAAAAAATAAAAAATAATCCAATCGGAATACTTAAAAGTTTGGATACAAAGTTTGTTAAAAATACAAATAAAGATATATAAATAAAATATATGGAAAAGAAACAAGGAAGAAACTTAGAATCTGACAATTAATTGGAATATACAGATTAGAAAAAGAGGAGTATGAAGGTGATTGTAAATGAAATAAGAAAATATATAATGGATAATGAAGGTTCTTACAGTTGTAAATATGCATGAGTTCTTTTCCCGACATAGGGGGAGACTACAACCCACTCACCCCTCCTTTTTGTTCCTAGTCTTAAGGATTTTTTTAGTTTTTATTGTTCCTACATTAATCCCTTTGTTTTTACTCCCTTTGTATACCACAGAAAAAGAGAGCTTGCAGGTACCCCAAGTCCCCGAAGAGCTACAAGTGTTCCCCCCTCAGCCCTGTAGAGGTCCACCTTTCTTTTGATATAAATAACCTGTTTCTCTTTTCTCTAAATTACCTTGTTTTCTTTTCTTCAGAATCCAATTCTCCTTAGGAATATAGCAGTTGAGACAGGGCCCCCCAGCAACAACCTACCTATTCTGCCCTGACCAAGTGTAGCCCCCATAGGGGGCTCCTGCTTGTTCCCTCTTTAACCCCTTTAAATTTTGAACTCCAGGGATGAAGCTACACCGAGGCTGTTTGGGTCCTTGGGCCCCTCCTCTCCCCTTTCCTGTTTTTGTTTTGTTTTTTCGTTGTGATAGATATTTTGCCTGTAATTTTTTGTTTTTACAGAAATGATAAAAGAGAGTTAGAATAATGCTCATACCTTTCCCCTCCTCCCCAAACAGGACACCTTGGGAAGAGTGAGCAAAGGAACCACTAGGCCCCCAGTTCCCCAGGAGCATTAGGAGTGGATAGGCTCCTCCCCCTTCCCCTGGATGGACCAACCAGAGAGAAGATGGAACAGAGACCTGACCTCCCAGTGAATACAAGCCCTGGGATTGGCGGCCCACTAAGGAAGGAACACAGTTTTACTATGACCTCTTTCTTTATTCAGCATGTATATAATGTAGTGCTTTATGAATAAAGATTCAGTATTCCCCCACCTTAGCACCTGATGAGGCCCCTTAGGCCGAAAGCGCTCGTGCTGTGGGTTACTGTGTAGTGTTAAGTGATATTGTGTGTTTATTTTTTTCCTTAGTGACTTATAATACTTTAGTGACAAGTGATATTACAATACCCAGTGGATAGCAGAGAACAAGAGAAGAAAAACACCAGGAAGAGACCCAGCAGCAGCTTTATACGGTTTGTCCTAGAGTTCCCCCAAAAGGATCTTTAGGTTTCTCTGTTTTTTAGCTTTGTAAGGTTTTTTTAAAAGGTTTTTTTCACCAAGGACCTGGTTTGTATATCCAGGCCTCTTGTGTTTCCTGTCCTCAGGAAGTAGGGTATAGGATAAGAGTTTTTTTCGAATATGTGAGTGGTGTAGAATATGTTCTAAAGTTTCAGAGTTTTAGATCAGTGACAAATGTAGACTCAGTGATAAGTGTGAAACAGACCATAAATTTCTGAAAAAAAGTGTGAAAGATACTGGAAAGAGTAAGAATAAGTAAAAGTTTGAAGAGCTAGAGAAAGTGTGGAACTTCTAAGTGAAGGGTTCTTAAGCTCAGGGTATGCGTATGTTATAAAGTGTGGTGAAATAAGGACAAGGAAAGAAAGGTTGTTTACATAATCTATAAAATTTCCCCTTCTGATCCAAAGTACCCCTAGTCAACTTGTGTTGATTCAGAAGTGTATCCTTGTTCTCTCCTAGCTGATATATAGCTAGCAAGGTTTTCCATGTAGCTTAACCCTTGGTTCTCGACAAAGAGCATTCTGAACCCAAAAGGTCCTGACCTAACCTGGCCTAGCCCTTAGGTTTTCAGGCGCCTAGTCCTTGAATTACCCCTGGCTGAAAGACAGCTAGCAAGGACGTTCAGTACTGTGTTAAGGATTAGTGCATCATGGTCAATACCAGGAATAGTGCAAGGGAGGGAACTAGGGAGTACCCAGAGGAAGCTAGACAAGGGGAGATTCTAAATGATTTAAGCACCCCAGTTAGCCATTTACATGGAATAGTGGCAAATAAGGAAATAGAAAAAGTGAAATTACCTATCCCTTGGAAAGATCCAGATAATCCATTGGCCTTAAGAGGTGGGTGGGCTCACCCATATTCATGGACAAAGGGGAGTCCGGCCATAGAGAGGTCTCCTTTAGCTCCCCTCCTTATAGGACTAGATGGACCAGTGATATATAAGGAAGACCCCTTCCCAGATAGATTTGAAGACACCCATGATAGATCCCCCCTTAAAGACCCATTATGCAAAAAAGAATTCCATAGGTTGAGTAAGTTGTACTCAGTAGAAGCTATGTCATTAGCAAGAGTAGAATACTGTGATAGGTGTGAAACAGCAGGGGTGACGGAGGATTTTGAAGTAACAGTAGCAAAATACTCCACCCCCTCAGGAGTCCTACCTCCCAGGTGGGTAGTAGAAATGGGGGAGTTGATATGGCTAAGTGCAGCAAAGAAATGGCAGGGGTTGTTAGCTGCCCATCTTAGAGCAGAGGCTATTGAAACTAGGAAGAAAATCATATCAATTAAAAATGAGTTGAAAGAAAAATTCCCGGAAACATACAGAGTAATCTGCCATGAAGCATGGCAAAAAGGCAATTTGGCAGCATTGAAGATAAAAAAACAAACACCACCTGAGCTTCCCCACCTCTACCTAAAGAATAATGGTTTGTCTATGTGGGAATATATATGTGAACATGTAGATGGAGGCATTACCCCAGAGGAGGAAGAAATGGTGGAGGCATGTATGAATAATGATCTGGCAACAGATGGTTTGGTATTGAAAAGAAATAGGAAAACACAGACAGATAACATTGAAAATGATGAGGATCTTGAAAATGAGGAAAATGCAAGGTCAGAAAACGTGATCCCAACACCAAGTGATGAAAACATAATAACAAGAGCCGGACAAGAGGGCACAGCTGTTGAGACCCTTCACATGGAAGGATCAACAGACACAGAGGAGAACCAGCTTCAAGAGAGAGGAGTTTTGCCCCCCCCTCTAGAAGAGTCATCGACCACCCTAGAGGAAGAGAGAGATGTGTTGTCCATAACACAAGAGGATCCCCCAGTTCTCTCTGAAGGAGTGAAGACTACCCAGGTGGCCCCTTCTCAAGGACAAGAAAATACGCAAGAGAGGACCGTCACCCCCCCAGGAGGATTACGAGACGATATCCCTCCCTCCCCTTCTCCCCCCCCTCCCCTTGAGCCATCTAGAGTGTACCCCTCCCCCCTAGTGAAACTTAATGAATGCACTGATATGCTAGGGAAAGTAGTACAGTCCTTGGATAGGTTGGAAAGGGTATTTAGGGAAATAAATGGCATAGATAAGAATCCCCCCTCCCCTAACCCCGCCCCCCAATTAAACAAGGAATCCAGCAGTAGTACAAACCCTGAAGTACAAGGTGGAATAAGGAGCCCCCAGCCAAACACCTGGCAAGGCTTACAGGCTATGGCAAGGAGGAAAAAGAAAGAAAAAACACAGAAAAGAAAAGAAATACAAACAGGAACAGGCATCACAGAAAAAACAAATAGGACAAGAAACAGAGCAAGGACACAGAGAACAAACCCTCTCCCATCCCAGGAGCAGGATTTTCAGAGAGATTCGACCCCAAGGGAAAACGAGCCCCAAGGTATCCAGAACATCCCCCCACCCCCCAGACCACAAAGAAACAGAGCAAGACAGAGAGACAGACCCCAAGGAGCTACATGGCAAAGGAACAGCCCCAGAGTATGGCAGGACCCCCAGGAACACAGATTACCACCTCCCAGACAGACCTTCAGGAATACCTCCTACAACACGAGATTCTCCTGGGGACATACCCCCCTCAGAGAAACCCAAGCGACGTGGCAACCCAGGAGAACACAGTGGAATTGGCAGCCAAGGAGACAAGAGTGGAACTGGCACCCCAGGAACCCCCAGAGGACTTGGTACCCCAGGGACACGCGGAATACTTGGCAACCAGGGAGGAATTTCAGGAATTCCCAAAGAGCAGAACATGCTCCAGGACGAGAAAACACCCCATGGGTTCAAGGAACAGCAGGAGGAAGGCAGTGGCAAGGAGAAGCCAGAGGGAACTGGGGATGGAATTAATTGTAACAGAAGTAGAACTAGAGAAGGAGCAACTTTCAATCTTACATAAAGGTAGATCTTTTGTCCCAGGCCCACCCAAAAAGAAAATCCAATTAGAAGCATTGACCTCCTCTTTTTCACAACTTGAAGAAGAAGCAAACAGGAGGTTTACAAATGCCCTTCTCCCGGGACAATTGGGCCTTGCACAAAGGATTAGGAAAAATTTACCCTCACAACTACCTATGGCAAAGATTGAAAAAGCCCCTCCAAGAAGACTCCCAGGGTTGCATGAAAGGATTGAAGAACAGCTAGGTGAGTTGAAAAAGACAGTAGACAGAGGAAGAAGGCCTAATATGACAGATAAAGAGAGAGTAGCCCTAGACAAACTTAAGAGAGATGTAAACATAGTTATAAAAAAAGCTGACAAAGACGGGGCTTTAGTAGTTTTAAAGACAGAAAATTACATTAAGATGGGGAATAAGCACCTTAATGACATAGAAACCTACAAAGAGCTAGAACATCCAGAGGAAGCCTTGCAAAGAGTGATAAGAGAGAGTAAAATTCTAATAAACAGGTTCCACACCTTGGATGACCCAGGAATCAAAAGTAGGAGTTTTTCAGCAAGCCAGAGGGATGCCCTTCTAGCACACAAAGCAAGCATTCCCCATTGGTATGTTCTCCCTAAGACACATAAGAGAGTAGAAGAAGATACAGGGACATGGCCAGGGAGACCAGTCTTAAGTGGGTGTAGTGCGCCAACCAGGCCAGTAGACAGACTGTTAACCACCTTTTTGACCCCCCTTTTAGACATCCTTCCGGAAAGGTTACAGGATACCTCAGATTTTTTAAGGAAGATGAAGGATGCCCCATGTTTCCCAAAAGGCTCGATCCTATTTTCGTTTGATATTGTATCATTATATCCATCAATCGCTGCTTGTGTGGTTGCAAATTATTATGAAAAAACTGGGTATGTCCAGGGCCGCCTACAGCTGATTTCAACATCAAACCCCCCACCTATCTCATCAAGGAGGGGATTGATCATGTTCTAGGGGGAACACTGCTAAGATTCAATAACAGATACTATAAGCAATGCAAAGGTACTGCTATTGGAGCTTCAGTGTCAGTCGCCATAGCCGAGATATTCGTCCATGCAAGCATAGAGAAAAGGAAGTTACAAAACCAACCAAAGATATTCTTTAGATATATAGACGATATTTTCGGGACTTTCACGGGTACAGAGGAAGAATTAATGGCATATCACGAGATCTGTTCCACCCTGACCTGAAATTTACCCTGGAATGGAGCAAAGAAAAACTCCCCTTCCTAGACACCTTAGTGTATTGGAACAATGACATGTACCCTCAAACAACCACTTTCTACAAGCCTTCCAACACACATCAGTATTTGCATTTCGAGTCAAGCCATCATCCAAGTCTGAAGAGATCCTTACCTTTCTCCCAAGGCATTAGAATTAAGAGAATAATAAGTGAAAATAAGAACCTAGAGGGAGCATTACAAGAAATGGTAGGGTTTTTCAGAAATAGAGGATATGGAAAACAAATACTAAAGTCGGCCTTGGAAAGAGTAAAAGAAATCCCGAGAGTAGTCTTGTTGCAAAAGAAACCAATAGCTAACATGGGGAGAGTAATTATCCCTATGATATACTCTCAGATCTTAGCAACACCCCTTAGAGCCTCTTTGAATTCCTTGTGGGATTGGATACAACGAGATTCAAAAGGCAAACCTTGGGAGAAGAGTTTTAATGGTCCCCCACCTATGATAGCATGGATGAAGGATAAGGCAGTTGCTACTACACTAGAGTTCAGTTCCCCTCCCCCCTGACCGAATAAAAGAAAGAAGCTAGATGCAAAGAAAACGGAGTAACAGGGGAGGGAGGTTTTAAGGAAAATGGGAAGGAAAACAATACAAAAAGACTCCACATTCTCCTGGAAACTAACATTTTTTTCTTCTTAAGTTAGTAAGTACAGGAGACAAAACAACACCTATGCTTTATGCAGGTACACAGACTCTACATTCTCCTGAATGCTGACATCTAAGTTAGTAGATCTGGGAGATTTACAACATAAAAACCGGGTTAAAAATGGTATACAAATAAAAGAAAAATCAGAGAGAATTAAAATAAACAAGTATATAAAATAAAAGTGTGAAATCGGTTCGAATAAAAACTGAAAAATATATCAATATGAGTAAAAAACATCTATACATATATATAAAGATAGATATAGATATAGATATAGATATGCACATATATATTAAAGATTCTGATAAGTAAGAAGAAAATAAAATTCACAAATATAAAGCTCAAACAGGTACAAACTATTAGAATAGAATAATGCTAATATTTTTTTAAACTATGGCATGAATATAATGTAGACAAGAAGCCCTTATGGATAATCTTTATTTTTACAAAAAGACATGCAAACAATAACTGATGGAAATACATAACTATATACCAAATGATAAGACAAACATTTTTTTCTACAGTTAAGTGAAATCAAAAAGAATGTAATTACTATATAGGTAGAGATGCTTCTCCACACACATGACGGTGACCTCCTTTGATTGACAGGTAACCAGCAAAGGAGCTAGAGTCAGGTGGCAAAGTGGTTTCTTCTCCCCCTTGCCTATAAGTTTTAACACTTGCTGTATCTGCTAAATATATATTACCAGATAAATATAAACAATTCAAATAATAATCAAGAAATATATATACTCGGGTAGTAAGCATATTTTCATATAAAAGTAAGGCAGAGTATACCAATATAGAGGAGTCTAAGGATGGGTAAGAATGAGTGTGAAAAACATAGAAATAAGAATAAAGAAAAATATAATTACAATACATATTACATTTTCTTAATTATAAAAAGCTAACAGCACAAATAATTAAAAAATATATACTGACAGAAAATATAATTCATCAGTAAAGTAGGACATTACAGAGGAGTTGAAACATAGACAGAAATAAAGGTGAAGATATTTAGAATTAGGTTAGAGACTTGGATGAAGAAGGAAACATATAACATTAACAATTTAAAAAAAACAGGCACAGAAAAGATATGGACATAGTCAGGACGAATTAAGAACACAAGGTTGATAAACAAAAGCATAAGAAAATTATTACAATACATATATACTTTAGATTTCTTTATATTAAAAAAAAAAATATATATATAAGAATGCAAACAGAAATTGAAATAAGTACATATTGAAACATATATATGAAGTAACCAACACAGAATTCTAACCTTTCTTTTCAGCAAAATAACTATACAATGAAGAGAAGTTAGGTTTTAAATGGAGAAAGAGAGAAATTCTCATACATCTGACGGTGACTTTCTTTAATTGGCAGATACCCAGCAGTAGAGCCAAAGTCAGGTGACAAAGGAATTTCTCCCTCCTTACTCATGTTTATTCGTGTATTAAAAGAAGTAGAACATATAAATAGCATAAGAAAACACCAGAATAAAGCAATAAGGAGTTATAGAAATGCAAGCAAAGAAAAATATAAATAAACAAATAAAATAATAAAATAATAAAATATAAAAATTAAAAATAATCCAATCGGAATACTTAAAAGTTTGGAGCTTGTTAAAAAATACAAATAAAGATATATAAATAAAATATATGGAAAAGAAACAAGGAAGAAACTTAGAATCTGACAATTAATTGGAATATACAGATTAGAAAAAGAGGAGTATGAAGGTGATTGTAAATGAAATAAGAAAATATATAATGGATAATGAAGGTTTTTACACAAATATGCATGTGTTCTTTTCCCGACATAGGGGGAGACTACAACCCACTCACCCCTCCTTTTTGTTCCTAGTCTTAAGGATTTTTTTAGTTTTTATTGTTCCTACATTAATCCCTTTGTTTTTACTCCCTTTGTATACCACAGAAAAAGAGAGCTTGCAGGTACCCCAAGTCCCCACATGTTCCCCCTTCAGCCCCTGTAGAGGTCCACCTTTCTTTTGATATAAATAACCTGTTTCTCTTTTCTCTAAATTACCTTGTTTTCTTTTCTTCAGAATCCAATTCTCCTTAGGAATATAGCAGTTGAGACAGGGCCCCCCAGCAACAACCTAACCTAACCTAACCTAACCTAACCTAACCTAACCTAACCTAACCTAACCTAACCTAACCTAACCTAACCTAACCTAACCTAACCTAACCTAACCTAACCTAACCTAACCTAACCTAACCTAACCTAACCTAACCTAACCTAACCTAACCTAACCTAACCTAACCTAACCTAACCTAACCTAACCTAAACTAACCTAACCTAACCTAACCTAACCTAACCTAACCTAACCTAACCTAACCTAACCTAACCTAACCTAACCTAACCTAACCTAAACCTAACCTAACCTAACCTAACCTAACCTAACCTAACCTAACCTAACCTAACCTAACCTAACCTAACCTAACCTAACCTAACCTAACCTAACCTAACCTTAGCTGGTGAGAAAAAATGGACGTCCATTTTTTAATACGAATAAATAAGTTCTAAAGCGTTATAAAATTAAAAACCATAACTTGTTATAGTCCTTTTTTTTAATAAATCAACATATTCCTCCATCAAGGGTTAATACTCATTTTCGGAAGCGCTGATGCCAGCTTCCAAGTCAGTCTGAATAAAAAGAATCTTTAGCTGGTGAGAAAAAATGGACGGTCCATTTTTTTTTATACACAATTGCGAAAGCGCTGAAGCCAGCCCCCCCCCCCCAAGTCTGTCTGAGAAAAAATAGACGGTCCATTTTATAAGATGTTAAAAAAAAATTATGAAAATGAAAACAAAATTTGAATTTCTTTTTATGTTTTATTATCAAACAATTGATGCTGTAAACACTATATCTCACTTTATCCACTGTCACTATAGATGCTTAATCTCACCTTATCCACCGTTGCTCTAACTTGCTACAGAGTGACTCCTTTGGTGCAGCAGGGTTACAGAGGAGTGGAGGATGGACTTGATGATCAGCTGTGGAGGGGGGGGGGAGGAGAGAGAGCTGCAGGTATAGGGCTAACTGCTTTCGAGTATCACCTGCGGTCGCGGTACAAGAAGGTACTGCGTGATAGAAAGTGGAAGATTGAGTTCCTCGATTCGCGAGAGTTGCTGTTTTCCAACCGCCTGTCGTATCACATACCGGCACAAGTCCATCAGTGGCAGGGGTTCCGGATCTAGACCGCCTATGTATCTGATTGTAATCTCGCAATGACCCCACACTGCCGAGACAATAGGATACAGCTTCTTGCCTTTCAACCCTCGGAACGCCACCTCCCAGGTACTGATTTTCCACAAGTGTAATGCCTGAGACGTCCTGCTTAGCATTGTGGTACAACTTATTTCGTCCTAAATCCCAGCCCCATGACTGATCATTGATGCCCACCAAACCCTGGTAGCCATGAGAATGTAAAGGAGCTTTTGCTGTTGCTACTCCAACTACTGCGTGAGTCCCACGTTGCCAAGTGGACTAGTTGATCTCCCACACATGAAGACCCCTCGTATATCCCACGCCCTCGAATACAGTCTGTACTACGGATTACTGGATACCGATGGAACGTCATCTTGTCGTCCTCCTTGACGAAGATGTTCATCGACCTATCATCGGCATTCCACGCGTGCTCGAGAGACGTATCTCGAGAGACGGGAGGCATGTCGAGGAGGAGGTCCAGCCGTTTGGGCCTAGCATAGTCGAGGGACACGGCTAACTCCCGGATCAGGCGAGTTTGTAGAGACCCACCCTCCTTAACCCCCATAATCATCGTGAGCTATGGCACTGGTTGGAGTGGTGGTGGTAGTGGTAGTGGTAGTGGTGGTTGTAGTGGTAGTTGTAGTGGTAGTAGTGGTGGTGGTGATGGTGGTGGTGAGGTGCAGTGGCGGTAGCAGCAGCGACGGCGTCAGCCGAGGACCTAGTCGAATATGGTGGGCGTTGGCGTCAACTTCGTGGTGGCTCTAGTGGCCTGTTGATGTTGTTGGCGGCAAGGTTATTGTATGCGTTGTCGTGTTGTTGGTTGGTGTTCATCCACATAATTACCATAAACATTTGACAAATTAAGTCAATCCTTCTTTCTCTGCGAGATCACTGTCTCCACCCGCGCGCGCGCAACACACATACACGCGCGCACACAAAATACACTAAGTGCATAGCGAGCTCCCGCTGGCAGCCGCCTTCGGAACCTCTTTGCACTCACGCACGCACGCACGCACGCACGCACGCACACACACATACACACTGGAGACCGCTGCCAACAGGCCCTGATGTACAGAATGCGTAGAGATATTGAGTATATCTGCTACTGGTTTAGTAGTTATTTGCCATAATCTGACATAAATAGGTTACCACTGTAAGACTAGGCTTTGTCTTTTTTTTTGGCTTTTTATACCATTTTATCTATTTATGAATTGTAGATGGATGGCAACCGAGCAGCTTTATACGTTACATATTCTTTTAAACTGCAAGACAACCGGATGTGACGTTTTCATCCTAGCCTTCGGTGAGAGGGGGAGGAGCTACGTTTTTATCTTAACCTTGGGAGAGGGGGAGGAGCTATGTTTTCATCTAAGCCTTGTGAGAGGTGGAGGAGCTACGTGTTTATCTTAGCCTTGGAAGAAGGGGGAGGAGCTACGTTTTTATCTTAGTCCTGGGAGAGAGGGAGGAGCTAAAGTGTGTATATATATATATAGCTGTTAAAAGAAGAACATTCCGTTACATTCGTCACTTCATCCTTCGGTTCGTATTAGTTCGTACATTGTCGTCATAGTCATATCTGTACTCTGACAAGTGTTGAAGATTTACTGGTGATTTTATTATATATATATATATATAAAAAAACATGTGATAAGATATACCTTTATTTATTAATAGTGATATTATATTGGTGTATTTATAATACTTGTCTCTTGTTCATCTTTAAACAGGTAGGTGTACACATACTTCTATGTGTATGTCTCTATGTGTACAAGTGTGTATTCTACTACTGCTACTGCTACCACTGCTGCTGAAAGACTAATATACGAATAGACTAGAAAAAGAAAAGAAAAGAAGAAAGAATAACCATATTTCAGTTTTTGGTGATACTGTTTATTTTTTATCAGAAAAAGTTGATATATATATTTATGTAATACATTGTAAAGATTGACTGACATGAAAAATATGAGTTCTTCAAATGGTCCATCAAAAACAACAACAAAAGAAAAAGGTGAAATCCCTCTTAAGGAAAAAAATACAGGCAAACGCAAATGTTTCGTAAAAGAGGCACATCATCAAGAGGATGGTGGCTCTCGTGACTCTACATCGTGTACGAGCGTATCGACGCAATCAACCCCTGATCTTTGTGAAGAGAATATTGCGGTTCCCGATGTCAACGAACGACTCTTGCATGTACCAAACCCTATCCCTAATGAAATGGATAACAGGGAACCTGCTGTCGACGACTTGGTATACTTGCAAACGGTGCCGAGGTCTCATGCCTCTGCATCGACTACAAACAGGGCAACAGTACCACACCCTACCCCTAATGAAATGGATAACAGGGAACCTGCTGTCGACGACTTGGTATACTTGCAAACGGTGCCGAGGTCTCATGCCTCTGCATCGACTACAAACAGGGTAACAGTACCAAACCCTACCCCTAATGAAATGGATAACAGGGAACCTGCTGTCGACGACTTGGTATACTTGCAAACGGTGCCGAGGTCTCATGCCTCTGCATCGACTACAAACAGGGTAACAGTACCAAACCCTACCCCTAATGAAATGGATAACAGGGAACCTGCTGTCGACGACTTGGTATACTTGCAAACGGTGCCGAGGTCTCATGCCTCTGCATCGACTACCGATGGGACAACAATTTCACTCCATGCCCTTAACCAGAAGGATAATGGAAATTCTTTAATTGACGGTGCATTAGATTTGCGAGTATCACCTGGCTATTCGTCAATTACTTCACAAATTCAATCTCAGCTACCAAATATCCTCGAAAAGTGCAAACGATTAGAACAACAGGATCCACAAAATGAAACAACATTGCCAACCAGAGAATCAATTCAAAAGGAACATTCTAAAGATACAAACCTTGCAAATCATGAAAAATCAAATGGACCCATGATTGTTAATGAGAATAACTCGCCACCAAAAATTCAATTAAAAAGAAAAACTGAATCAGAAGAGATAATTGAGCTCAAAAGACAGAAAAAATATCTAATATATGCATGTAATGCTGCTCAATTGGAGAAAATACTATTGCTATGGGATCATAATGATCTAGCTAAAATATATAAATTAAAGAATCATTGTACACTACTAGAAGAGGAAAATGCATGTTTGAAGAAAATATTACATGACATGTATGTAGAAAATATTGGAATTGCAAAAAGAGTGCATCAAAAATTACTTGCGTTATCAAATAATCATATACTAAAATAGAAAAGGATATTCATAAACCATATATATATATATATATATATATATATATATATATATATATATAAAGTATATATACAAATAAATGCTTGATATAATGTTTTCCTTTTATCAAAGTTGTCATCAGAGGTGAACAAATAAAAACACTTCATTAAACCTATTATATATTTAGAATAATATTGTATAATATAATGTAAGCCTTATTATATATATATATATATAAATATGATAATATACTGTTGAGAAATATCAATGTACATGTGTTTTTATACACATTATAATGTTTTCATTAAAAGAAATATAATGCTTTCATTAAATATATATACATTACAATGCTTTCATCAAACATATATATACATTAAAATGTTTTCATTTAAAAAAAAATATAATGCTTTCATTAAATAAAAATTGGTTTTACAACCTTTTCAATTACCCCTCTACATATAGGGCACATTGACTGGGTTAATAAACAGCTAGTACAGCAAACCATATGGTCGCATGGGAGAATTACCACATCTACTTCATCAGTCATACAGACTGTACATAGTCGCCTTTCTTGTTTGTTATCAGGTTTATCTGAAAAAAATATGAAAAGAGAATAATATTAGTATCATCTATTGTATAACCAGAGTCGTTTTCGGTAAAATAAATTGAATACAAATATATAATTATACATATATATTCATTTGATTAGCAATGATAAATCTATACCATATATACATATATTACCTTTCTGTCCCATTTCGATATTTCCATCTCGTTGAGGATGTTCGGGTTGTACTTCAGCTTCTCTTACAATATTATAATTTTGATGAGTAATATTTCCATCAATACCACATATATTACCTTCTTGTCCCATTTCGGTATTTTCATCTTGTCCCATTTCGGTATTTTCATCTTGTTGAGGATTTTCGGGTTGTATTTCAGATTCTCTTGCAGTATTATGAATTTGATGAGTAATATTTCCATCAATATTTGATATGTATATTGGATTATGGATTATACCATTATCGGTCACTACATATGTATGAGTGAGATTCTATTATCTACTAGTTCATTTAAATCAGTTAAAACAAAACTATTTAACTCGTCTATATTTGTAGTAGAGGTTAATGTATCTGCAGTCGTTTTCTTATTCTGATTTATCAAATATTCCCATATTAAAGTTAAGGACGCGCTTTGCTGTTCATTTAGCAATGGACTTATTCGAGAAGTAATCTCATAGGCATTAAGCTCGTTCAGTGCCTTACGATATTCAATATCTAAAATGATAATTGTATCTAAGGATTGGGATAGGGAGTTTAAAGAAAATATCGTGACCATATACCAGTATTAGGATCTATATTAGAATTAAATGCTGATTGTTTAATCAAATGAACAGAATCTTCAGTATTGCTGGTAGGAAAAGAAGAATAGTCATACCTTTTATTTATGATCATCTGTGTAAATCTCATGACAGCGTATACTGTTCGATAATGTACAATACATTCTGGTCCCAAGTTATTGATATTATTATTATCATTATACTTATCTATATTCTTATACGATTCAATTTTTTTTCGTATGGCTGAAACACAGTCGACTTCATAAAAAACGGTATGCCGGTCTGTAGAATTTGATCACAGAGCGCATCTCTAACGGCAATAATAGGGAACCCTTGTATCAATAGGTGTCTAGTGTAATCCAAACCCAAAAGAATATCCCAATCTTGTTTCGTTATTTCCAACTGATTATATTGGTCCTGACTGCTGCTAAAAGTACCTTTTAATGGTTCTTCTACTCTAACATTATTGATAAATGATTCCCCCTTCTTCAAAAGAACATAATTACAATTAGGATACCATTTAGCGTGTAACTCCCAAGGGTCATCATCCATTTCCCAGTTACGAAGACCACCACCACAGTGGAAACATTGAACATGATCACTAGTTCCAGTATAATAGAAGCCAGCTTCTACTAGTATTTCTGGATTCTGGTAATTTCGAACAGGCCAGTTAAAAAAACTTTGCAATCGTTTATTTATTGTTATATAATCATCGTGCAATGGACCAGTATAATTATAAGAGTCCATAACCTTATTTTTTGTCTTTTGTGTCTCAGTCTCCAATCCGTTTTCTTGGTTAATGACTGCCAAATTCTGACTTGTAATTTTGTTTATAATATCACTCATGTGTATGGGTATATTGCCGACCGGCTTCACCCCAGCAAACAAACAATAGGGATTTTTCTTTAAGTGTATATCCCTTATAGTCATAGGTATATTATCAAAAAAATCACGGTATTCGTTACAGTAAAAGCATATAAGCAATAGTTGGTATTTCTTAAATAGAAGAACCCAGCAGCGGATAAATCCGTTGTACTCTTTGTTTGGCCAATCGATAAAGATCAATCTTTTTATTTCATATCTTAAATCGGTCGGTAATTCAGTTATTGAGTCGAAATCAATTTCAAATTTCTTTGATCTTGGAAGAGGAGGTAGATTTTGTGCAAGTGGACAATTGGGATTTTTATTTTGATGTAATTTTACAATATTATCTGATATATTGAGAGCGGCGTCAATACATGCATGACATTCGATACAAGTTATATATGAGTCACATTTTCTAAAACCAGCCTTTGCAAGTATATTTGGATTAATGACATATGAGCGATTGTGTCCAAAAGTCCTTCTTCGATTGAATTCATTCTTCATATCAACATTATCCGTATTTTGATTAGACATAATATATATATATATATATATATCATATATACACGAGGTACATATACACACATATGTATTTATATACACATGTATACATAACTTTTTTCGAAAGAAATTATAATTCTAGATATATAATTCCACATATTAATATTTATACAAACATGCATTTATTTACAATATTTTAAATATATTTACGTATCCTTACAAATATATATATTCATTGATACGAATATATATTTATCAAATTTAAAAAAAAAAAATTATACAATTATACTCATACAACTATATTTATTATAGATCTTAGCCTATGACGGGTGTTGAGGTAAAGTTGATAGGTACTTTACATACAGGACAGTTGGTATGTGATAAAATACATTTTTTGCAGCTTGTCATATGACCAAGGGAAGTCTTCACTGATTCTATGCCATCATTATAACAAGTCTTGCATACATAATTTTTCAAAAGTTTAGCTTGTAAATGATCATCATCTGAAAAAAAAATTATAATATAAAATAAGAAACATATATATACATATATATATTATTCACAAGATTATTATTCTTTTTTTTAACAAATGCTTCACAAAAGAAATAATCTTACCTCTTTTCCTTTTCTTGATCCTTGATTTTCCTCTTGTTGGTAAGATGTTGGGTAATGGGGTTCAGTTGTAGATGTTATATTATAACGTATAAGTTTAGAATCATCGGGTAGATTATCATTTTTTATATTAATGCGAGCAGCAATTTTTTTCCATATTTCAAATAAAGGGACACTATGATTATATTCAAAATGTGGTATTAATACATGTTCAACAACAGTACTGTTCAATTGTCTTTCTATATTATAGTAATCATTTTCATATAATGTGTCATAATCATTTTTATATGCTGTGTCATAAGTGTTTAAACAACGTGGAAGATTAAATGAATATCTTAATTGCCGTTCCGAGGTTGAAGGATTAATGAATGGTCGTTTGATCAACATGATTGAAGTATTTTCCTTGACCAAAGAAATTTTACTTGGACCCACTTTCTCATTCAAATATAATGATCGAACATCATTTATGAACGTCATTACAGAATATAATGCATGGAACTGTTCAATGAATTCACTTGGCAAGTCACAATTTTTATTGGTAGACTCATTGTATGGTCTACCGTATGATAATATTTTCCCTCTTATAGCTCCAAGACATTGTGTCGTGTTTAAAAACGGCTTACCGTATTTAATAATTTGATCTTTGAGACAATCTTTTGAACACATTTAGAAACCCCGTGCCCTCAAGTTTATCATGATATCCAAACCCATAAGATTATCCCAATCATCTTCCGTTATCTGACCAATATCTTTGGTACATGTAGTAGGTTTCTTAAATAGAGTCTTCTTCATCTCTTTAACCTTAAAAATAAAAAAAAGAAAGATAAAGGTATTACATTATAAAGAGACGACTATATCAATAAGTAACAGATATCGAGTTCATATATATATATATATATATATATATATATATATATATATATATATATATATATATATATATATATAGAGAGAGAGAGAGAGAGAGCTATATTATATTATCTTACCTGGTCAATAAAAGGCTGTCCCGCAAAAATATGAATGAAACAACAACTAGGACTCCACATGGCGTGTTGCGTTAATGGGTCGTCATAACTCTCCCAATTACGTATACCAACACCACATTGGAAGCAAATAACATGGTCACCTTTTCCTGAAGAGATGTACATGAAATATGAAATATTATGCTAAATCAGAATAATAATATATTATTTCACTATGGTTTTATTTATTGATATTATTCTATTATTATACATGCTCATAAAAAAAACATGTGTATGTTTCACCTGTGTATAAAAACCGGCTTCTACTGCCCTCTTTAAATCTTTGTCTTCCAGAGGCCATGTATTAAACGTCTTCTTACGAGATTCTGGTAATGTATAATTTTTATGTTTTGGTGGAGTGTAAGGGCGGAGAATATGATTTACATTGGTCACGTTCCAGTTATCTGAAATTAAATGAACGACCAATTAGTTCTAAATGTATTAACCCAATGCTATAAATATTTGGTGGTGATATTAGTCATTAATATATATATAAGTATAATACTGTTAAATTAAACCATCAACATTACTCTACGTTTATCCAATGTTGTTGAAATGTTGATTTCTTTTTCAGTAGTCTTACTAGCGTCTTTATCATGACTATTCCTATATTTGCTTGTAATCTTTTTTATAATTTTACTCATATGAATAGGAACATTCCCTTCATTTAAATTCAATGCAAATGCACAATCAGGGCGTTCTTTTAGCATGTGCAACAATTGAATGATGTGATTCATAACGTTTATCTGTTAGAATATTCACTCGTAATCCACATTTATAACAAATACATTTATTTTCTATTCTTGAATAAAAAAAGCCAGCTTTGGATAATTCCATAGGTTCCATTGGTACACATGGCCAATCTATAAAAGTTCCCAATCTGTTCACTTCATATCTCAGGTCATCATCATATTGATCAAATAATCTTGATCTCGGAAGTGGAGGTAAATTTCGAGCAAATATGCAGCTTGGGTTTTTGGTTGTATGTAATTCTACAATATCATCTGTATTATTAATTTCATCAATATCAATATTTAATCCACATTTGAAGCAAAATACCGATTGGTTTACTTTATAAAAACCAGCTTCAGCAATAACGATTGGGTGATGAGCATATTGATGATGTTCCCCAAATGTATTAATTCTATTTACTTTCATCTTCATATCCTTTGATGTTTCACAGGTTTCACTCTCAGTATGGATGATATCACGATTATCATCAGGTTGACTGTTATCAATACTAGAATTGTTGTTTGGCCGAGACATTTTGTTTAATGTTCTTGTATCAACTTTGTCTTATTCTCTGGATCCTTTAGTATTATTTATAATGTTTTAATGTCTAACGTTACTGAAAGTTGTAATTAAAATACCACTCTATTAAATCTAGCACACTGGTCTGTAGAGTAGATACTCTGTTGCTTATATATTTATATTTATACCGAGTTTTATTGACTTGTATGAGAGAGTACCAATATATATATATATATGGGTGTTAATGATAACGAGAAAATATTTCCTGTCAAAATAAATTAATTGTCGAGATTTTTTCTTTATATCACAGTTACATTTTGATGACTGATGCTTTAATTTTTTTTTTTAGATACTAATGATAAGTATAGGTATCTGTTCTTAATTTTACTACATATAGTACTTATTTTCTTTTTAATTTTACTACAGTGAATGTTTGTTGAAAATACTTTTTATATTATGTCATTTTTTTACAATGTATATGTCTTTCATACTGTATATTACGTATCATATCTTTCTCTCTGTGTGTGTGTGTATACACACACACATATATATGTAACTAATGCATTGTATTATATTTTATTTCTTGGTACACCAGTATGTTAAAAAAAATATCGGAAGTCGACATACGTAACTATTGTTTGTCTGTAAAATGATCTCGTTATATAGTTAGCCTTGTTAGAATGTCCGTTAAAAAATATCAGCGATAACATAACGATTGTTTGTTGGTAATAGGGTCTCGTTATATAGTTAGCCTTGTTGGAATGTCCGTTAAAATTATTTATTTTTATCGGAAGGCAACATGTATAACGATTGTTTGTCGGTAATAGGGTCTCGTTATATAGTTAGCCTTGTTGGAATGTCCGTTAAAATTATTTTTTTTATCGGAAGGCAACATGTAAAACGATTGTTTGTCGGTAATAGGGTCTCGTTATATAGTTAGCCTTGTTAGAATGTCCGTTATTTTTTTACCAGTATGGGGGTTGAATTTTCACGTAGGTGAGTTATTGTCAGGGGTTGGTTATTTAGAGACCGTGCATTGTATCTGCTGATTTCAAAAGTGTACAACTTCTGATAAGCCAGAGCTAATGGATTCCAGGTCGTTAAGAAGAAAAACAAGGAGAGATTCGGCAAAGGTTAGATTATATAAGATTATATTGTAACAAGTCGTGTTCTATTAAAAATGTATTATTTTAGAATATGTTGATGTTTATCTTTGTTTGTAATTATAGGATTATACATATGTATATATATTCAGATATTACCCAAAACAAAAAATGATATAAATTAATGGAATCAAGGTATAAATGTATTTTCAAAAGAGTAAACGCAATATGAAGTATTAAGATTAGTTAATACATCGAATTAAAATCATTATTGTAATAGAAGAATACTATAATAATTGTCTTACTAAAACAATGATCGCAAAGTGAAATATTAAAAGACAGCTAACGTAACATGAGATAGATCAGTCTGATAGATTCATAGAGATATCCAAATGAAGAATTACTATATTTTCCATATTTTAAAAGTTATTCTCTTTCATAGTGAGTTATTTGGTAGCCCTTGTAATATTAAATTTATATGATCAGCTTTAAACGACAACAATTATATTATGATATAGTCATTTTATATCCACTCGGCTATTATTTTGTAACAATAATGAAAAATATATTTGTATAGAAGAAAGACTTAACACAATCAAGACTTAACACAATCATGTTAGTTGTTTGGGTAATAGAAGAATAATATAATAGTGATAATTGTCTTACTAAAACAATGATCGCAAAGTGAAATATTAAAAGACAGCTAACGTAACATGAGATAGATCAGTCTGATAGATTCATAGAGATATCCAAATGAAGAATTACTATATTTTCCATATTTTAAAAGTTATTCTCTTTCATAGTGAGTTATTTGGTAGCCCTTGTAATATTAAATTTATATGATCAGCTTTAAACGACAACAATTATATTATGATATAGTCATTTTATATCCACTCGGCTATTATTTTGTAACAATAATGAAAAATATATTTGTATAGAAGAAAGACTTAACACAATCAAGACTTAACACAATCATGTTAGTTATTTGGATAATAGAAGAATAATATAATAATGATAATTGTCTTACTAAAACAATGATCGCAAAGTGAAATATTAAAAGACAGCTAACGTAACATGAGATAGATCAGTCTGATAGATTCATAGAGATATTGAAATGATGATATACTATGTTTTCCATATTTCATATATATATATATATAAGTTATTGAGTTAATAGGTAGTCCTTGTAATATCAAATTTATATAATCAGCTTTAAATGGCAACAATTATAATATAATAGAAGCATTTTATATTCACTCATCTATTATTTTGTAATATTAGTAAAAAATGAAAATATATTTGTATATAAGAAAGAGTTTATTTAACACAATCATATTAGTTATTTTCATTTTTATTTATATATTCATTTAATACATGAATATGATTTCTTATTCATAGTGTTGGTATTTATATATTAAGATATAGTATTGCTGTAATCATATTATTATTATTATACAATATTGGTATTATCAAATTATATTTTTCTTCCAGGTTATTCCTATTGCTACTACCTCTACTGCTATTCCTGAATCTACTTTTGTTTCTATTGCTGATTCAACCAATTCTACGGCTAGTTTTTCCGATCCTACCGCTGTCTCTGCTACCGACTCTACTGCTACTTCTGTCGATCCCACTGCTGTTTCATCTAATGTTGTTGATACTGATACGAATGAAGACAACGAAGATAGGGTTAGTTTTTAATAGGTTTAATATTAATGATTGGTAATCTTGAATAATATGATTATATAAAATTTTTCTTTCTATATAATTGCTGTTCCCATTATAACTTGTATAATGTTTCAGGATGTCGTATACATTTCAAAGAGACCGTCCAGAAGAGTAACATTGAGCAATAGAGAAAAACAGGTAAAAGGGATTTTAGATGGACCAAAAATAGACCCCAACAAGTTAACTTGTATCATTTGTAACAAGGTAAATACATTTATATATATAATAATAATTATCATGTCTGTATATATATATGAAATGATGATATATTTTCTTGTATTGTATATCTCTAATTATTTTTATAAATGAGCTTATTTTTCTCTTCTCTTTTTATATTTCTGCAGCAATATGTAAAACTAAAGAGACACCTGAAAGATGTGCATAAAATGACGGGAAAGGATCTCGAGATAAAATACAGCGAGGCGAAATCTTCGCAACAGGCCGCCGCCGCCGCCGCCTCCTCCTCCTTCATCGGCGGTCCTCGTCCGAACAACTGTAACGTCTGCGGCAGGGGCGTGCGGCACATGAAGTGCCACCTGCAGAACGCGCACGGACTAGAGCCGGGCAGCGACGAGTACCGAACGGCGCTCGGCACCAATCCCGAGCGTTCCCGTCCCCTGTCTGCGGCCCGGAGGCAGGCGAACCGGGCGAGGAGAGAGGGCCTGGCCAAAATTCCGCTGTCGGTGCAGGAGTGGATCGGCCACGAATCGCGGGGAGGACTGACCGTGGACGGACGAGGCATGCTGCGCAACATGCGACTGGTCATCGAGATCCTGGAGCGGCATTCGCTGACCGTCATGGACCTGATCGAACACCGGACAGCATGAGGCGTTCTGTACGCCGTCGAACGTAGCGCGCTACAAGTATAAGGAGCATCAACGTCATTCTGGGATTCAAGCGATTCCTCGCGGGCGTGTGCCGAGGCCAACTACCCCCGTGCGAGATGACCGGGGCGCGAGCACGCCTTCTACTCCAAGCTGGGCCGCAGGAAGGGCGACGTGGAGAACATGAACAGGAAGGTGGCCGAGTACGTGCCCACGATCGGCGAGATGGGACCCCTGATCCGCTGCTCGAAGCACCGGGTCATCGTGGACGGCCTGATCGAGCGCCCGCGAGAGACCCTGGCCGAGTACAGTATCGACCTGATCCACGCTGCACTCGCGTGGCCCCTGATCATCAGGGCGGGAGCGAGGACGGGAGTCGTGCGAAACCTGCTCGTCAGCGAGGTGCTGGAGGCGGTCGACACGTCCGACGGCGTCATCGTCAAGGTAAAAAAACACAAGACGTCGTCGCTGTACGGTCCCTTCTTCTTACCAGATTGTGGACTGCCCGCGAGAGAGCACAATATGCTGGTCAATTCTCTATCTGCCACAGGAACTGGGAGTCGGACTACGTACTCTGACGAGCCGAGGCACCTTCGCTGGCCAACATTCAGCGCGGCAGCCTGGCGCAGCTCTTCCAGCGATACGGCTCGCCGCACCTGAGAATAGCGAGCGTGAGAAAGTTTCTGACCACGCAGGCTCACAGCGCGGGCGACGATCGGATTCAGGAGGCGACCGCATCGCTGTTGAAGCACAGCATGAAGACCGCCAAGCGCGACTACAAGGCCATGCAGCGCGATCGCGACGCTCTCGATACGGCCAATCGCCTCTCGCGAATATTGCAGGACCAACTGGGAGAGCGGAACGACGACGATGATGATGATGACGATACCGAGACCGCTGAGGAAGAACCCGCCAATAATGATAATGCCGTTGAGGAAGATGATGATGTCATTATACCTACCACTATGACTGATGAGGATGAAACTAACAATATTGATAATGTTGAAAATATAAATAATAAAAGGGATATCCCCGGCACTAGTGCTGTTCGTGATGATGATGATGGTGATGATGATGGTGATGATGATGATGATGATGATAGTAATGGTAATATGAATGGGAATATTTCTGTGACATATAAAAGACGTGATGAAAAATTTAAACATCAACATCTTTTACTCATTAAGAAGGTATTTCAAGGTAATATAAACAAGAAAAGAATACCAAGTTTAATTGTTATAGAAAAAAGAAGACAAGAATTAGAGGAAATATTTAATCATGAAGGTTATAATCCCAAAACATTGACTAAGAAAATTTATGAGTCTATAAGGTCACAGATACGATTGCGCCAGTAGTATTATATTTATTTACAAGTTTCTTTCAATAAAATATGTTTTATATTTGTGTTATTATTTCATTCCTATGTGCTATGCATATATTTATTTATCAACTTGATTGTTGATAACAATGGATTTTGGCTCAATAAAATCATACAACTTGGTCATCTGATGATACGTTTTCATAATTTTTCAAAATCAACAATTTACAAAAAGACTTATATAGTCATTCTACATCTACAATTATATCTAATTTGAAGATAATCAGGTAAACTCAACCTATCTACTATTGGAGAACCATTGACCAGTTCTCGTAGTACAATGCAACTCTTATGAAACTTGGGTAGTAATATTTGAAGGGAAGTAAGATATTCAAGAGAGTCCAAAATATCTAGCAAGAAAGAAATTGTTGGCTGATCATCATCATTATAATGATGAAATCTTGGTTCACTATAATGGATATGAAGACTGTTTAACTTGCATGCTCCTGTTAAGAGGTAATATGTGAGTCTTTTTCCTACTTCCCATCTTTGATGATGGCGACGATGATGAGGTATCAGTGTCAGTGCTCTTAAGTGCGGAAAGGCCGTAGACTGCCTGGGAGGTAGGTCCAAGTGTCCATCTGACGTGATCGCAGCGGACGAAATGGCAAGAACCTCGAGATTGGGACAAGTGCGGGCCAGTGTGGAAATGAACAAATAATTTATTTCTTGGACTTGTCTCACTCCGATAACCGTAAGAGCCGTGAGATGGTTCTGTTGAAGGGCTTGACACAAGTGCGGGGTAATGTCACGGCATGTGGTCATCTCTAATATTTTCAGATTCGGTAGAATCTTTAAAACAGTATTTATACAAGGAGGAGGTTCTGTCAGTGCGAGACTTTGGATGGCCGGACAAGTTTCAATTAACCGTAAAATTTTGTCAGTATCCACCACTTCTTTGTGCTCATCTAGAAAATAATGATACTTTTCATCGCATTTTAACCACAGATTAAGCCGTTCGAGTCCGAGTTTGCCAGAGTGTTCTAGGATGGCCAATATCGCTTGCTTGTGGAATAAATACTTGAGATTTTTTAAGGCTAACAAGAGTTTTTGTAACTGGTCGACAACCCCTACTGGAGCGGTTGTGCTGTAGTCAAACAACCAAAGTAAAACGAGCTCGGGACACTGCACAAGATCTTCAATTCCCCATCCCGATTTTTCAAGGGATCCTCCATGATACACCAATGAAGCCCTTAATTGGCATCGACCACAGGTCCTATGACCCAGTGAAAGGAGGCATACCTACGAAAGGGTATGAGCGTTAGAGTCGTCAAGTGAGAAAAATTTTGAAACATTTTAAGCGTCCTTTTTAACGCCGTCTTACCACGGGGATTTGTGGTCATTGTCAACTCTTTTAAACTTGAACAATTAGGCAATTTATCGTTTAACACACGCGTCAAGTCACTGACCACATTAAACACTTCTTCGTCCCATTCATTGCATATGCGAGTCACCTTGCATAATGGGATAATGTTCAGAATAATAGAATAATATAACTTGCGATTCATTCCATAGAATCTTTTTCTAACAAATCCTCTGATGACCAGTTTTATGTATTCGTCAATCAAGGTTGAGGGAATGTCGATAATGTAGTCTCGCACACTACTAACATCCGAGTTGATGGTAGCATTAAAATTAACACTATTTCTTTCTCCTGGTTTATGATATATCTTTTTCTTATAGATTATATATACAGTCAACAAGGTAAGATTTACCACTTTATCAAGTGCAGTAGATCTCAGTGTCTTTGGTTCATATGATTTTTTCTCCCTCATCATAAAAAAAGATACTAACAACAAAAAGGAAATAAAAGGAAAAAAAAATTCAAGGAGAGCACCAGAGAAAGAGAGAACTTTAAGTCTAGCTCAATACTAAGTCAGCTATGGGGTCTGAAATTCATTATATATATATATATATATATATATGTAGCTGAAAAGGAGGGAAATTTATAAAACATTGTAAAATTTGTAAAACATTTAATAAAAAAAATAACATATATTAAAGAAAATATCAACTTTTTAAAATCGTATTAAACCGATACTACATATCATACAATATAAAAATTACCTCATCATCAAGTCTATATAACATCTACAATTATATTACATATCAAACGAAAAATAATTCATTTAAGCGATATCATATATCAGACACTATAAGAATTTCATCATCGTTTCTAATGTCACCTAGCAATTAATAATGTAGTTAGGTGCTTTGTTTGGTAAAGGCCAAGCCCAGATTATCCCAACACTCGTTGGTACATTATCTTACTAGTCAGCACATGCTGATACTGAGGCAAACTCGCCTCAATACACATAAAACTGTTGTAGCATATGCTCCACAAAGCCGGATTATCCTTATCTTTGGTGTAAAGTAATTATATTAATGTACTATCACCCTACATCATTTCCAGTTTTCTATAATCACACCCAACTGCTCCCCGTCTTTAATATTGAATTCCTTCGTCATCCAATCTAACATCTTTGATCTTTGTCTACTCCTTTGCTCTTTTTCCTGCCATTTCAGCTTTCATGATATTTTTTTCTATCCCTCCTTCTTTTCTAAGTTCACGTCCAATGAAATTTAATTGCCTTAATTTGATCGTGTGCAGTAGCTCTTTTTTTATTTCTGTTGAGTCCAAAGTGTATTCATCCGATATCCTTGTTATGTTTATCATGTTTCTCCAAAACCACACTTCTACCGCTTCGAGCCTCTTTTCCATATTTTTAGTTATCGTCCACGACTCGCATCCATATAATAATATTGGACGTATATAATAATTAAACAAATATTTTCTATTTTCTAGTTTATATTATGTGCACACAATATATTTTTCATGTCCATAAAGGCTTTTTTGCCAGATCGATTCTGTATTTGATATCCGTATCCGATCTACCATCCGATGTTATCCAACTACCTAAATACTTGAAACTGTTTACCTGTTCAATTTGTATCCCGTTCACCATCACGCAACATTCTGGAATAAGTGCTTTCTTGCTGGTTACCATCACACAACTTTTCTGGCTTTTTATCTCTGATCCCACTCGTTCACTTTCCCTCGTTATAATATCCAATATGCTCTGAAGCTTTTCTTCACTGTCTGCAATCAAAACAATATTATCTGCATATCTAAAGTTATTATAATTTGTCCCCTCTAAGTCGACTCCCTCGCATGCCTTTATTTTACCGAGAGCTTCTTCATAGCTGTTGAATAAATCTGGTGATAAACACATTCTTTCTTCATATCTATCCAATGTTA
>BOPN01003325.1:37500-42500 GCA_017312705.2 Penaeus japonicus | reverse complement strand
CCAGACGCCTTATGAGATGTCATGGACATTACCTATGTGTTCTTGCCAGAACAGTGATAGCGAGGTTTCACGAACATCTCCCACGGGCACTCGGCAGCCACGGAATCACAAATTCAAGTCCCAAATCAAGTTACCAAGGTTATATGTGTGAGAAGATGGTAGAATGCAGTAACGCATTTTAATATATGCAAATATTTACCTCCCTGACCGGGACTCGAACCCGCGCCGTAAGATCGACAGGCACGGTTGATACCGCTCAGCTACACGACCCGTAAAAGAGATGTTCAACCAGACGCCTTATGAGATGTCATGGACATTACCTATGTGTTCTTGCCAGAACAGTGATAGCGAGTTTCTGAACATCTCACGGGCACTCGGCAGCCACGGAATCACAAATTCAAGTCCCAAATCAAGTTACCAGGTTATATGTGTGAGAAGATGGTAGAATGCAGTAACGCATTTTAATATATACAAATTTTTACCTCCCTGACCAGGACTCGAACCCGCACGTAAGATCGTGAGCACGGTTGATACGCTCAGCTACACGACCCGTAAAAGAGATGTTCAACCAGACGCCTTATGAGATGTCATGGACATTACCTATGTGTTCTTGCCAGAAGAAGTGATAGCGAGGTTTCACGAACATCTCCCACGGGCTTTCGGCAGCCGCGGAATCGCAAATTCAAGTCCCCGTCAAGTTGCAAAGTTATATGTGTGAAGAACCTTGGTAACCCGGTTTAAGGACTGTATTCCGTAACTGCCAGCGCCCGTGAGAAGATGTTCGTGAACCTCGCTATCACTGACGCAGCAGAACACATAGAAAGCAACTGTCCATGACATCTCGCCGTCGCAGTTCTTTGCGAATTAGAACTGGCGGTATCAACACGTGCGCAATGATCACTACGGCGCGAATTGTCAGAGAACAAATATTTGCATATGATAAAATGCGTTGCATATTCTACCATCTTCTTACACATATAGCTACCAACTGATTTGAGACTTAATTTGTATTCCGTGACACCACGGTATGTTTACGTAACTCCTGTTGCAACGGGTTACATAGGTAATGTCCATGACATGTGATACAATTAATTTATCTCTGCAGGTCATTATAACTAACTGAGCGGTATCAACGTGCCCTGTCGATCTTACGGCACTTGAGTTCGTCAGAGGTAAATATTTGCGTATATTAAAATGCGTTACTACATACCACCATCTTCTCGCATATAACCTTGGCTTGATTTAGGACTTATTTGTGATTCCGTGGCTGCCGAGCCGTGGGAGAGATGTTCGTGGAAAGCCTCATATCACTGTTCTGGCTGGGGGGGTACATAGGTAATGTCCATGACATCTCATAAGGCGTCTGGTTGAACAGCTCTCTTGCAGGTCGTAGCCCCTGAGCGGTATCAACCATTGCCTATCGATCTTTACGGCGGGTTCGAAGTCCGGTGCAGGAATTAAATATTTGCATATGTTTGCATTCTACCGTCTTCTCATATATGTATATATATATATATATATATATATATATATATATATATATATATATGCACACACACACACACACACACACACACACACACCTGCTCCCTTTTCTTTTCGTTCAATCCGTGTGACATAATGATCTTAGAGCAGCCCGCCCCTCTACCCTTTACTCTTCTCTCTCTCTCTCTCTCTCTCTCTCTCTCTCTCTCTCTCTCTCTCTCTCTCTCTCTCTCTCTCTCTCTCTCTCTCTCTCTCTCTCTCTCTCTCTCTCTCTCTCTCTCTCTCTCTCTCTCTCTCTCTCTCTCTCTCTCTCTCTCTCTCTCTCTCTCTCTCTCTCTCTCTCTTTCTCTTTCCTCCTTCCCCTTCTTCCATCATGCTAATCCCTTCTTTTCTCCCATCCCCCTTTCATTTCCATCGTCCTTTCTCATTTCCTTCCTTCCTCCGTCTCCTTAGCCCCCTCCCCTCTCCCCTCTTCCTCCTCCCCTATCCCACTCTTTCATCACGCCCTCCCACCCTTCCATCTCTACTCCATCAACACCTCCCCTTCCTTCTCCATCGCCTCCCTCCCTCTTCCATCATCCCCGACCCTACCCCCTCTATCACCTCCTCCCTACTCACCCTCACCATAGCCCACTATCCTCTCCTCCTCTCCCTCCCTCCCTCTCTCCCTACCCATCCTCACCTTAGCCCTCCATCACACCCTCCCTTCCGTCCCTCCCTCCCTCCCCACTCTCGCCCTAGCCCTCCATCACTCCCTCCCCTTCATCCCTCCCTCCCTTCCACCCTCCCCCTCCCTCCCTAGCCCTACCCTCCCCATCCTCACCCTAGCCCTACCTTTCCATCACCCCCACCCCTCCTTTCCTCCTTCCTTCCCCTTCCTCCCTCCCCATCCTCACCCTAGCTCTCCCTCCCTCCCTCCTTCCCCTCCCTCCCTTCTTACCCTCCCTCCCTTCTTCCCCTCCCTCCCTCCCTCCCTCCCTCCCTCCCCTCCCTCCCTCCCCTCCCTCCCTCCCTCCCTCCCTCCTTCCCTCCCTCCCTCCCCACCCTCGCTCGGCACCCCCGTAAAGCGCCCTCCTCTATAAACAAGATCCCCCTTGGTAGTGACGACCGGCGTACACTATTTAAATTTCTAAGCATGACCAACATGTTTTTAAGGTATAATTAGTAGTCATAACTATTGGATAATTGAGCCTTATCAGAGGCCGTGAAAAGCGTAGTAATTACGTTCAATCAGCGGCTATTACAAAGACGTACAGCCATAATGCTAAGTGCTTTAGTATTGAAAACTAGACAACTAAATATTACTTCTAATAATTCGCTATAGATGTGCGCCCTCGCCTATTTCTCTCTCCCTCTCTCTTCCTCAACTTTAAACCCTTTTACTCCCTTCCTCCCCCCCCTCCCCCCCAGTCTCATCTCTTCTCCCTTACCCTTCAACCCCCTCCCTTCTCCCGCTTCTTCTCTCCTCTTTCTACCCCAATAACCCTACCCTCCCTCCCCCTTCTCCTCCTCCTACCCTCCTCTCTCCCCTAAATAATTTCCCCTTCTTCCTTTTCCCTTCCCTCTTCCCCTTTCCAATTAGTCCTCCTGTCTCTTCCTATCTTCCCCTTTTATTCTCCTCTTCCCCTCTCTCCCTACCCCCTCCCCCTCGTCCCCCTCTCCCCTGCCCTGTTTGATCGATCAGAGGAGTAAAACACATAATGATACTGTAGCGCATTATTTACAGACTTATATATATATGCATAAATTTTTCATAAGATCCCGCCAAAAAACAATCTTTCGCGAGGAAGATTTAAAGTGATTCTTTTTTATCTTTCTTTTTTTTCTTCTTTTATTTTTCTTTCTTTTTTTTTGCTAATCGGTGAACCGGAATATTTCATGTTATTAGAGTATACAGTGTATATATATAAATCATCAAGGATGGGGAATTAGGGAGAATGAGGCTATTTTTAGACGGATAGGATTTACGCTGCTGCCGGGTCTGCTTGATTGGGGTTCGGGGATTCGGAGAAAAATCATGCAAATGATGTAAAGCAGAGGGAAAGGACCAGGTAAGATGAAACCTTCATGCACACATATGGCTTTATGATACATACACACATACACACACACACACACACACACACACACACACACACACACACACACACACACACACACATACATATATATATATATATATATATATATATATATATATATATATATATATATATATATATATATATATATACAATCAACCAATAAAAAGAAAATATGAATACATGATAATGATAATAACGTATAATGTCAATACCACAGAAGGTTTCTACAGCAAGATAACCCATACGACAGAGGTTCAAAAAGCTGCAGTAAGTGTTATAGTCTTCGCAATAGGGTAATTGATAATGTGTGAATTTTGCACCACTCTCTGTCGTTTGATTTGGCCACATCTTGAAAAATGGCGGCCAAAAACTGTTATTTTGTAATTATCTCTCTGAAGACTCACTTTAGAGGAAAACGTGTCGATATATCAAATGATCTACATAAAAAGCCCTACAAAAAATGCTCTATACATTTTTCTTCTGCGATGCGCGTTTCGGACGCTAGAAGAGCTAGAATGTGTGCGCCATTTCTTTCGTGACACACCTTACCAAAATAGCTTAGCAATATTTCCTGCAGGGGTGTCCTGATGTCCTTGTGTCCTGACTTCGTACATTTCTGCATGTAACCTGGACCTAGACAGTCAGTGTTTAATTGCCATTTTCCATACAACCACTGAAACAATGGTGGATATTTAATATATTTTTGTTAAATATTTGAATGTCATACCCAAAAGTCGTCCAACAGTGGCTACAAAGGGGATCTTTTCTATTTTTCTTTTTTTTAACCTCGTCCGTTGTAGGATCATGAAGAGGAGTGACAGACGGAATCATTCCCATACTGTGGAAAGTGTTGAACCCATCAGTGGTACAAATGTTTACATCAGCATTGTCGAATACAAATTGTGTGAATGAGCCTTCCTGTTTGGATGCTGCAGAGCTGACACTTGAAAGAGTGCTGCCTCATCATAAGAAGCACACAATCCTAATGTAGAGAGAACATTCAATAGATGCTTAGAACCATCATTTTTGACTAAGATGAACAGCAAGGCCTATTTGTTCTGGTGATCTAAAAGAATTTGGTCTGCCTGCTGTTGGGATACCATGCGAGATAGCTGTATACTTGTTCTCCTATTTGCTTTTTTATCCTGTCTTGTTCTTCAGTGTAACAGTTTTAACAAGGTAATTTAAAGACTATGGTGCCAGAGCTTCCGAATCAGTCAGGAATTTATCTGGTGGAGGATACTGGTCAGCCTCAAACATCTGTGAACCCATGTCTTCAGCAATTATTTTAGCAGCTGTGATTACTATCCGAAGCCGCTCTGCTTCCGCATCGCTACTTCTTTGCTTTTTGTTTTTTTTATACTTATGTCACGAAAATAGACTACAGGCTTTCTATTTTTGTTTACAGATACAACATACTTTTGCCTCAGT
>BOPN01003325.1:32500-35000 GCA_017312705.2 Penaeus japonicus | reverse complement strand
CCCACTTCCCCAGTCACTCACTCTCGCTTCTTCACTCACAATAAAAGATTTCTTGCTCAGCAATTTGGTCGCCACTTAATCAGAACACACACGTGTTCCCGAGTGAGGTTCCCTGGATAGTCAGCTGTCTCCTAATTTAATCTATTCCTATCTTCATAGATCTATTAAGTCTATTCCTTAAATACATGTGTTTTGAAATGCTAATAATCATGAAAAAAAGGTTGATGATGATGTTGATTATGGTGAGGATGGTGATGATTGATAATAATGATATTAGTAATGATAATTCAGGGTCGGGAATGAATCGAAAACTTTTATCAACTTGTGTGTTGTGTGTGAATTGCTCATGTGTTTAATTTAATGTTATTTTTGTTTTTGTTACTTTGTTATCATTATCATTATTATTGTTTCTGCTTTCTTCATTATCATTATCTTTATTATTATTATAATCATTTACATTATTGTCAATATCATTATTATCAATTTTATTGTTTTAACTATTATGATCCTTATTATCATTCGGATCACTGTTATTATCATTATTATTATTATTACTGTCATTATCATTTTCATTATTGTCCTTATAGTGAATGATGATAATGATGATGAGAATGATAATAATAATGACAATGTAAAACGATGATGATTGATGACAATCCTAATGATAATGATGATGATGATGATGATGATGATGATGATGATGATGATGATGATGATGATGATGATGAGGATGATAGTTACAATGCTAATGATAATGATTATGAGGATATTTATAAGAACTATAATGATGATAATGATAATGATGATAATAATTATCATAATATGATGATAATGATAATAATTATAATGATAATACTAATAACAATAATGGTAATCATAATAATTATAAAGATAATACTAATAATGATAGAAAAAATATAATGATAAAAATAATAATTATTATTATAATGATAATAATGAAAATAATAATGACAGTGATAATATTGATAGCAATAATGATGATAATAGTAATAGTAATGATGATAATAGCAGTAATAATGATAATAATCACAGTAATATAAAAAATAACGACAGTCATAAAAATGATAATGACAATAATACCAAAAGTGATAATGACATAGATAATTATAACGGTAATAATAACAACAATGATACGAATAAAAATCATATTACTAGCAACAACACAACGAACAACAAAAACAACAAACTAAACAAATAAACATAAAGAACATACTTCAAACACACACACACAAAAAAAAAAAAAAAAAAAAAAAAAAAAAAAAAAAAAAAAAAAAAAAAAAAAAAAAAAAAAAAAAAAAAAAAAAAAAAAAAAAAAAAAACGTTTTTAGGACCAAGCGAGCCTTGAAACTCCTCCGCAAACATCCTCAAGAAAAGTTTTTTGATTTAATCGTGACCTTGAATACGTCTAGGCTTTATCAAGAACATCTCATTCAAGGCATTCCGCAGGAGAGAGAAAATTGGTTAATGGTATCATGTTGCGAACGTGTTGCGATAGTAGGCGTTGTGGAACATCGGGATAGTGAATACATTGAAATTTGTGCAAGTGGGAATGGTTTATATGTGTGTTTGTTTGTGTATTTACATACGTATATATATATATATGTGTGTGTGTGTGTGTGTGTGTGTGTGTGTGTGTGTGTGTGTGTGTGTGTGTGTGTGTGCCTGCGTGCGTGTGTGTGTGTGTTTTTGTTTATGTGTGTGTGTGTAAAAACAAACACATATACATACACTCATACCGTATACTTACATACACATATACACACATACATGTCCATTTGACTACCACTAAAATGCCCACGAACGTTGAGCCATGAGTCCAATTAACACCCAGGACTCTTCACCAAAACAACTAGTTTCTCGTGCAAGAGAGTTATGGCTGGGCGGAGCGCAGGGAATGCACTGGTGGGGCATTCGGGCGCATGTGGGGCATCAGGGAGCACTTGGGGCTGAGGAAAGTTCAGTTGAAGAGGGCGCGGTGGATGTAAATGACGGGAAAAAAAAGGGAAGGAAGGAGGAAAGGTATGCGAAGAAAGAGGAAGAGGAAGAGGAGGAAGGATGAGAGGGGGAAAGGAAGAGGGGGAGGGATAAAAGAGGAAGAGGAAGAGTAGGAGGGATAAAAGAACAAAAGGAAGAGAGGGAGAAATAACAGAAGAAAGGATGAGAAGGAGGGATAAAAGAGAAAAAAGAAAAGAGGGAGGGATAACAAAAGAAGAGGAAGAGTATAATGATGATGATGATGGTGATGATGATAATGCTGATGATGAAGATGATGGTAATGATGGAATGATGATGATGATGATGGTGATGATGGGATGATGATGATGATGGTGGTGATGATGATAATGATGATGATAATGATGATGATGATGGTGGTTGTGATGATGATGATGGTGGTGATGGTGGTTGTGATGATGATGATGATGATAGTAATGTTGAGGATGATGGTGATGATGAAGATAATGAGGATGATGAGTATGTT
>BOPN01003325.1:22500-25000 GCA_017312705.2 Penaeus japonicus | reverse complement strand
AACGCATTAAGAGAAAGAGAGGGAGGGAGAGAGAGAGGGGGGGGGGGAGGGAGAGAGAGAGAGAGAGAGAGAGAGAGAGAGAGAGAGAGTGAGAGAGAGAGTGAGAGAGAGAGAGAGAGAGAGAGAGAGAGAGAGAGAGAGAGAGAGAGAGAGAGAGAGAGAGAGAGAGAGAGAGAGAGAAGAAGAAGAAAAGAAAGATCAAGAAAGAGAGAGAGATTAGAAAGAAGAAGAAAGAGAGGAAGAAATATATAATAGAAGCGAGAGAAGAAGAAGAGAGAGAAAGAGAGAGAGAGAGAGAGAGAGACAGATAGATAGATAAAGAGAGAAAGAAAGAATGTGTGAAAGAATGGGCGTGTGAGAAAAAAAATACAGAAAATAGAAAGGAAAGAGCTAAAAAAAAAGAAAAAAAAGAAAAAAAAAGGACACCCTGAATATATATAGAGAATGAAAGAGAAATAAAACACAACCGAAATAAACAACTCCACATTTCACGATCAAAGTGCAGGAGCCTTTAGGACCATTAAGTGTACATATCCTACCATCTGTCTTTGAGGTTGACTTCATTCCTATATTTAGGAATCACTTTTCAAATAAAAAAGAAAAGGGAATGGAGAGGAAGAAAGAGAGAGGGAGATGGGAGCAGAGAAGGAATGACAGGGGGAGAGAAAGAATAGGATAAGAGGCGAAGGGGAGCGAGCGAGCGAGAGAGCAAGAGAGAGAGAGAGAGAGAGAGAGAGAGAGAGAGAGAGAGAGAGAGAGAGAGAGAGAGAGAGAGAGAGAGAGAGAGAGAGAGAGAGAGAGAGAGAGAAGAGGAACACGACCGTCATGATATATATATACTGTATAAACATATATACACATTGTTAGTAATGATGTGGATCTAATCGATTAAACCATAGATGGTAACGTGTGTATATGTATATCTGTAAATTCTTCGGAAGATTTTATATACATATATTTTAGATATTCAGACAAATGACAGAATATAGCTTACACCTATATTTTTCATTAAATAAAGAAGTATTCATCGTTTGGGAATAAAAGGAAAATTGATTAATCGAGGAAACTTTAATCCACTTCGTAGTAAACCCTCCGGCTCTCCACCACAGCGTTCTTGCAATTGCTGGAAATATTTATCAAAGTACTTTCTGGAGATTACCATGAGTTGCTTGTTGCGTTTCCGTCATTCTGCGAGTACGCTCCCGTGGGCCAAGCTATTCGCAAAATTTATTACCTGGGAACTTTTCGCAACATTCGAGATAAAATGTGTCGTAAAGGGCCGGATGTAGGCAGCGTCCGTCTGACTGTCGCCTTTCGAACAGATTGAGGCAAACGCGATTCGGTAAACAGAGATTGGGGTAAAACTTGCAACAGTTGATTATGAAGGCATAAGATACTGACTGCACTTAGTAGGTTGTGATGTATGTGCAATTACTCCGATTTCCATTAGTAATAAGAAATTAGAAAATGCTTATACATACACACATATTTGTAAATATACATACATACATACATACATACATACATATATATATATATATATATATATATATATATATATATATATATATTTATATATAAACTCAAATTCATATAAACATTTCCTAACGCATAAACCATCACTCCTAACACACATCAACACATCATTCCTGGCATACATCAAATTCCCATCCCTTGAAACAAAATCTAACTCCAAACAATGACATATATTCCTTCACACCGTCTAAGAAACAACTTCAGAGGGAAAAGAATCACTAACACGTAATCCCAAGACATAGAAATGGGCGTAAACACAATAGCTGTCGACAGGTAATCAATCTCCCGATACAGTAAGGGACAGAGGGATGCCAATGTGCTAATCTAACTGTGCTATGGGTGATTTTATGGTATGCTTGTTTCTCTTGTTTAATTACTATGGCTGGTTTGTGTTTATGTTTGTACTGTAAGTGTGTAGGTGTAAGAACAGGGATTGGGATTTGCGTGAGTTTATCTTTGGGGATGCATGTCTGCTTCTGTGTGTGTTGTGTGTGTGTGTGTTGTGTGTGTGTGTGTGTGTGTAAAGAGAAAGTGAGAGAGAGAGAATCATAAGCTATATTTGTACTGATACCTAATCTGCGGGATTCAGTTTCGTTTAGTAACACATTTCAGTAGACAAGAGAAAACTGCACACACTTGCAAATTATGCCAACAATGTCAATTTTATGCTTGCGATATATTGCAAGAAAGCCTACACAGGTGACATTCTACCAAGAAGTTCCTTTCATTGTACTGTATCGAAGACTTTAAACCTGTGCTTCTGTCAGTGTCATGTGACAGTCTAAATGCACATAAGAACGTTTATGACCACAATCATCTTTATAATAATATCCAGATGCCTTACGGGAAAACAACAACATTTGATATCTATAAACAGTACCTTGCTTTTACTGAAGGGAAAGAAAAACTCCAGTGTTCCACACCTGACAGTATTTTCGTCCTCGGAATGGCCGTCACGGTTAAA
>BOPN01003325.1:0-2500 GCA_017312705.2 Penaeus japonicus | reverse complement strand
TTTCTTTCATCTCTTTCGTTATTTCATATGGCTATCTATCAAAAGTGAGTATTGTATCAAAGATAAGGATAAGGATTAAGAGATAAAGAAACAGACAAGTGGCTTCAAAGAAAAAGATAAACTTACAGAAAAAACAGAAGCAGATAAAAATATATATTTTTAAAAGGAAGAAAAATATACACGTCAGAAAAGAAAAACATAAAAAAAACATTATATCACTCACAAGAGAGCATCAAACGAAGCAAAAAAAAAAAAAGATAATAAGAACCAGATATTTCTCTCACTTTCGTTAATTAAAAGTTGATTAAGCTTTTATCAATATGATCAAAATTAGTGATTAAGAGATACATAAACAATCAAGTGAAAAGATAAATCAACACATAAATGATAAATACAAAAACAGATAGAGAAGATGATAAGAAAAAAAAAATCCATACCAACAGAAAGCAAAAAAAAAAAAATCTATATGAAAAAAAAAAATAATAATGGAGAAACAAAATGACTCGAGAGCAAAGGAAGAAAACCAAAAGTCTCGTGCCGATCCTCCGCCTCGTAAATTAAAAGGTGATTGAGTTATGCCCCACATTAGCTGTCACAGACAACATTCCCCGGGCATGACAGTATGCTCAGCCTCGCATGCGATGCCCATCACAGATCCTGGTCACGGGGCGATCGAACCAAACTTGGAAAATACTGGTTCGAGAAAGCCATTACCTCTTGCCTAATCGCTCTCCGGTTCTGCGGTTAACAACTTCTGGGGGGACCTTTTGTGGCAATCGGTTGTGTTTTTTTGTGTGTCTTTTTTGTAAAGGGGGGTGGGGGGGGGTAATTTTGATGATTACATGTTGATGTGGATTTACGAAAATGTGTTTATTCAGTTAGGATTGTTTTTGTTTTTTTCTCTCTCTCACTCTCTTTCTCTCTCTCTTTCTCGGTCTCATTCTGTCTTTCTATTATTTTTCTTTTTTCTTTTCCTTTTTTCTTTTTTTTCCATGTTACTTGGGTCTCACAGATTGCGATATCTTCCAATTACTTTGCATAACAAAAAAACAAACAAGCAAGAAAGTTTAACAAAGCAAAAAAAAAAAATCCTCTTTAAGATCAAAGAAGTCTGAACGAGGCATTTAACCAATCTAATTAATTTTCCTTATTTAATTCCTCCCAATCATTCACGACATATCTTATCACCCGAGACAATCAAGACTCGATTGTTCGTTCGAGACAATTATCATTATCATCTATAAATTCCTTCGCATATATTTAAACGCAGATTAGTTCAATTCACCAAGAATACTTCATTATCAAACTCGTGTACAATAAAAGCCCTGTGATATATGCGCATTACTTTTATCTAGAATGACTCTCACTTTTCTAAAAGATTAAGAAGAAAATAAAAATTCATTCAGAAAAAAAATAGAGAAAACCTAATCGAAGTTTTTTACTTTTTATTAGACAGAATGTAGTAAGAAGTAAAAGCTTATAGACGCGAGTGTTTTCATATGCAAATACGACTGTCGTTTTTTTGTTATGATTTCCCAGCTGGGTCGTTGATTAATGAGTTGTGATTATAGGCTCTTTTTGTATAAGGCAGAAATGAAGAAATAAAAATAATTACTTGTGGTTGACGAAGGAGGCAGTAAATGCAGGGATAAGAGAAAGAGTGAGAGAGGAAGAGAAATTGAGGAAGAGAAATTGAGAGAGAGGGAGAGAGAAAGAGAGAGAGAGAATGATGAAGTCAAATTAGAAAAGAGATTGAGAATAAAAGAACACGATAAAGATAATGAAAGAAACGGACAAATTCAAAGAACGAAAGAGAGGAAGAGAGGAAGAAAAAGATTAAAACGCTAATTAAAAAAAAAAAAAAAAAAAAAAACGCAGACATAATTATGCATTTTCTTCCCTTTAAACAAAATCAAAAAATCAGAAATCAACAAAATCAATCTTTTGCATTTTCTCCGTCCTTGCTTCACGTTTGATTATTTCCAGCTGATCAAGTTGGATCGAAACTTTAAGTGCAGTTTCTAGTTAGCTAAGACCATTCCCTCCGCTTGTTACCATCTTATTTTAAATTTCTCTTGAAAAATCTTCTTCTTTACTTCTCCCTCCTTCTGATCTTCCTTCGACTCTTTTATCTACCCTCTTTCTCCTATCCCCAATTCCTCTTCCTTTTTCTTCTTCTTCTTCTTTGTCTTCTTCCTTCGAGACTCTCTCAATTTAGTTATTGTTTTGTTCTTTTCTATGAACTTAATGTTTCCACCTTGTAGCTGTGTAACTAACTCGGCATTGCATTTGAACTGTGTGCATTTCTGCCATCGTAGTTTAGGTTTTGGGGCGAAACAAAATGCAACAGCTATAATGATAACCAAGGAGAATGCTATCATAATGATCATGATAATGTGACAGTAAATATAATGTAATGAGAATGATAAGGATAAGAAGAATAAAATTATGTGTGTGTGTGTGTGTGTGTGTGTGTGTGTGCCTTTATTTTATAGAGCGT